>JAEQBH010003918.1:0-132542 GCA_016808115.1 Tetrastigma voinierianum | reverse complement strand
TTGTGTGACTATTGGTTTTTTGTCGTCATCGTGTTACGGCGTTTACTTGTTGTGTGAAGGATTAAGACGATAAAACACATTCGATCAGACAGAGATATAACAAATCAAATCATAGTCATCAATATGTTGCAAAACTTGGTTTTTTTTTTAAATGAAAAAAAAGGTTTTAAAAGGAAAGGAAGCTTAACAAAATCTCATTATAAGTACAAAAACTACAATTTATTGTTTTGTTGTTAATTTATGATGAGAAATTTGTGCGTACACCTTCCACAAAATCAACCTATAAGAAATATTATCAAATTTTAATACTTTATGAGAGAAAGAAGAGAAAAGGTGATAAATGATTTTATAGATGTGATAATTAACAATAAATATTAGAAATAAAAGAATGTGAATCCAATGGTAGCAAATATCAATAGAATATATTGTATTGAAGGTATAAGAAATATGTAAAAGTTCCTTATATAACAATGAAGATGAAAACATAGGTTTATATTTAAATAGTCTTAAGAGGATGTATTAACAATAAGATGGAGAATGAACCAATTATAATAATCTTTTAAAAAGTTAAAATGATAATTTAAAATTTGTTCTATACATTTTCATTTTTAGAAATAGAAACTAAAATTAACACTCCTTTTCTTGAAATATTTGTAATAATATCAAACTTTTCATATTAAAATTATTTTAATTAAATTATTGTCATTGATTTTGTAAAACCCAGGTAAATTTGAATTTTTCTTAAAAATGGTAAAAGCGGTAGAATTATTAAGGTTAGTGTACAAGTTGCAAAGCTGAAGTACTACCGTCTTGGATGATGAAACGGGATACTCACCATTGGATTCGTCTCGCGAAATCTAATTACCAATTAAATTACCGTTGCATTCAAGACAATCGGATTTTCCACGATTTGAGGCATCACGATGAACCCCAAAAACCAGATTTTGAAAAAAAATCGAAATGGAAAATAAATTGAGAAAGTTCATTAAAATAAATAGAACTTGAGCTGAGACCAAAATAAGTATTTCGGAATGAGAAAACGGACTTGGACCCGGACCAATAGCGGACACGTGGCACAATGTGAGCCAAGTGTTTAAGTCTTAAGTCAAAAGTAGAAAATCATATTGGAGGGGGGAAAGAAGCAGATTTTTTGCCGGGGAAAAAAAATCGTAGAGAGAGAGGGAGAGAAAATAAAGAAATTCAAACTTCTCTCTTCGATCTATGGAGTTCCGTCGGTCAGAATTCATCGATCGGAATTTGTCGGGCCAAGAACAAAAGTTCATCTACTCGGCGAGAGACTCTGGCGTGGGTATCAAAACAGGTTTCGTCAAGGATTCAAATAAGGAGTTCAAGGAATCAAAAGGTTTGAGTTTAGGAAGTGTCAGCGGGACTTCCTGAGTTCTCCATCAAGATGTAGAGATTCTATATTTAGTTTATTTTCCGCTCTAGGGCATTTGGATTGTATTTTCTTTTCCCTAAGGGCTGTTGGGTTAAAAAAAAATCAGTTTTATAGCTCCTTAGGGTTGTTTGAATTTGAAAAATCGGTTTACATCCTTAGAAATTTGTTTGGTTTTGAAAATCGGGTTTTTAGGGCTCCTTAGGGGTTGTTTGGACTGATAATCCGGTTCTATAGCTCCTTAGGGGCTGTTGGGGTTGAAAGATCGGGTTTTCTGGCTCCTTAGGGGTTGTTTGGCTGAATTTTTGGGTTGTGGGAATGCTGCCCTGTTTTGGCCCTATGAAACATCCAGATTTTGGGACTGATTTTTGGTTCGGAAAAATGGGGAATTTGGACTAGTGTGCTTCATAGATATTGTACCTTCAATTGTGAATTTGATGTTAAGCTTTTGATTCACCCAAATTGAACCCTTATAGCTCAAGTTATGGTCCATTTTCCGAGACTACCATAGGCTATCCTATTTTGACCATATACAACGTCGGATTTTGGATATTTACCGGCAGGAAAAGGGAATTTGGGCTAGTGTTCTTCATGGAAATTATATTTCCATCTGTAAAATTGATGTAGGCTTTTGAACCACCCAATTTGGACCTCTATAGCTCAAGTTATGGTCCATTTCCTGGGACTGCTATAGCTTAAGTTGTTTCATGGTTTGTGTCCAGATTTTTGGACCATTAGGGGATAATTTACAAGACTGAGTTCGCAACTATTAATGGTCTATTAGTAAACTGTCATGTGGAATGTTTTATAGGCATCTCTATTCCCTGGCGGTCGCCGAGGATCAAGTTGTCATTGCTTGAGTTTGAATGACATGCTTGGTGGTAATTGATTGGAGGTCAATATGTGTATCCTAATGTATTGACATGTGATGAGTTTGTGTATGGATAAGGCCATTGCACACCTTGTTTATAGGCTATTTGTGGACATATTATGTCACAATTTAGGTTAGAGGATACAATATGTCATTGCTTGATCGATGATGACTTGTTGATGTTGATGTATGTGTGTGAAAATATATTGACATGAAATGTGTGATTGTTTAAGGTACCTCTGGTTGATATAAGCATCCACCATGCGCTGGGTGATATGCATGTGTAGAATTGTCCATATAGCATTCATCATATATGTGACATGGTATAGGCATGAAACGACACATCGCATTGCATATGAACGGGGACATCGCATGAAATGGGTGTGAGTGCGTGGTTATAATCAACACTGCGTTTGGTGTTTCATTAAGTGGGCTTGGTACGGTGGGACAACGTCCAATAGGGTCTTGTATACATGAAAATGAAAATATGTGTCAGCTAATAGCAAGTAGAGATATATACCCCTGGGTGAAAGCCGGAATGTTTTTGGTAATACATGTGTGTCAATGATTGAAAGCTCGTGAAAGTATAGGAAGGCGCGCGAAGCCTGTGGTGAGACCTCGAAAATTCGCTATCCACAAAAAGACACATGGTTTTGAATATAAATGATCATTGAGGTATAATATCCAAAAAGCTTTTGGTTTGAAAACAAATGAATTTTTTTTTTAAAATGATTATTGGATGTAATCAAAATGAGGATTTTATCAACGCATAGAGCTTTGGCATTGTAGATAGGTTCGGTGGGATTTCGAGGGTGTGATGGAGTGTTGATGATGTGCCACTAGGGCAATAGTGTAATTGTTATTACTTTCATATTTCAATAATAAAGAGGCATTTTCATTATCATCTTACATTTCTAATTTGGGGATTTACTCCATGAATAGTTGATTCCGTTTATGGTCATCAGTTGTGTGACTTGATAGTAGAACCCTGGACTTAAAATGGAATACTATTACAGGGTGCCACACAGTCGTTCATTATTGGTGGAGCAATAGTGAATTAATTTAGTATGGAGTTTGACTGATGATCGTAATTACACTAATCATGCGTATATGATATTAAGTTAGCTCATAAGGTACATGTTGGTGATCATTGTCTTTGGATCTACCCATCATGAGAGTACTACATGGATTATAAGTCACAGTACTTCTCATCATAATAATGTCTTCTTTTTGTCGCCGACCTAACACCTGTAGGTCCCTACATAAGGAGCTTTATGTATTGATACAGTTCAACATCATTTGTAATAGGGTGGTAATACAGACTGTAGTTGGACATAGAATAAATCATGTAAAGGGACGTGAGTGGATGAAAGAGATCCGTCCCTCATTTTAGAGAGATATCCAGGGGCCCTTGACATGTGAGACTGAAAATTGCATGGCCATGCTCAAATGAAATAATAAGGGTTGTTAATGTCATTTTGTATTGTCGGTTACATGGAAGTTAGAAAATTGCATGATTGAACTTTACAAGGGAGACATAGTCCATGCCTTGTGTTCAATTAGGATATCGTGAGACCAAGGGACTATGACATTTATTATGGATTAGGTTATGTTGGGCTATTGATATCCACATAATTTAGGTAGTCATAATGCCTTGCTAGGGGCCGCTTATGATCCTTTGGGCTCGAAATGGGCTTTTGAGCCCACTACCAACATTATGTGAACCTATAGGGTACACATAGAATGGGCCGAAAACCCCTAGGCTAAAATTGGTATCTAAACCCAAGGGATCCCTATGCGGATTGAATTCATTCGTTTTTCACAATTGAGAGAGGTGGCTAGGGGTTTTCGTGAGACTCAAACCGGTGCTAACACACTCGTTTCTCGCAGTTTCCGAAAAAGGCTCATTCGTGTGGATAGTTGTAGAGGGTGGAGCGATCTGTTGCGCCTTTCAGTTCGACAAGGAGGATTGACGCACACATGACGCTGCGGCACAAGGATCTTCCAGTGGGAATAAGGTATTCTTCTATCCTTGAATCATCTGATCGGATCACATGGATCCTTGGTTGGGTTAGAAAAGGGCAAAAATTTTAATTTTTCCACTCTGTATGTATGCTTAATCGCCAGTAGAAACCCAACAGGGAGTCGGTAAGGACTCGGGGCATGGTACATGGTTGATTCTCATCTCATCTCATGGTATGTAGAATTCCAACCTAGGATTGCATAATCTTGTTTGGAATGTGTGAATTGTGGAACATGACCATTGCATGTGCACTTAGGAGGGGAGTAGCCCTTGTAGGAAGTTTACTCTACTGGGCATGGCTCACCCTATATGGGAAACATTTCAGGTGCAGGATAGACACCGGTGGACGACGCTTATTCGAGGTCGTAATTGTAAAGGAGGCCGACATGTGGCCTTGTTACCATTTTGTAAAATATTTTGGAACAATGTTGTTCTAATGTGTAATATTTGTAAGAGTGTTGTAATTAAACTCTTATGAATTGTTTTAAATATAATTTTGTATGTTTTAAATGAACATGGATAAATGGACCCTATGTGGTCATTTTTTACTTGTAAGTGGACCCGGTGAGGTCATTGTATTATATTGGGCCTTGGATGGGTTATGTTACTATGTTTTGTATAGGTTGGATTTTGGATAGATCTCCCTGTATAAAGGAAACTCTGTTCAATTTTTGTTAAAATTATGGATCCCGATAAATGGGACATAACAGTACAGTAGCCCGGGTCTTTGATATCAAAGAGTTTCCTTGAGTTGTGATGATCAGTGAGACCCGAGTTTAGATTGTCATAGCTTAGCATTAGAGAGCATAGGTATATGGTACCTAGGGCTTGAGGGCATGGGCACAAAAATTTGGGACATTTATGGTGCATCTATTACCAGCGTCACGGCAGTATCAAAGCCTAGGTATCACAATGCCTAGGACTTGGTGAGGCATGGGTGCAGGGCGTGCGGGTTGTAGTCACGGTGCCTAGGTTTATGATTACCTAGTGCCTGATATATATGGTACCAGCTTCACAGCTTGATACCAGGGCGTAGGTATGCGATTACCTAGGACTTGATGGACATGGGTTTAAACCATTGCATTCATTGTGCATTTCATGTTTTGTACTGCGTGATTGTGTGTTACATATTGCGTGAATTATATACATGGTAGAATATATATAGGAAAAGATGAACACTAGGGTTAGAAAACATAACCTTAGGGGTTCGGGAAAAAAGCGAACGAAAAAGTTCGGAATGTTGAGGTATATTAGTGGTTAACACATGTGCTACTAGTTATACAAGGAGAGAATGCCTAGCCGCGTTCCATCTAGAGGGTAAGTGCCTAGTATGGTGGGATCAGGTCAAAGCCTCAAGGAACTTGGAGGTAATGACATGGGAAGAGTTTTGTGAGATCTTCATGGGCAAATATTTCCTAGCGTCTGCTCGGCATGAAAAAGCTCGGGAGTTCCTAGAATTGAAACAAGGAACGATGACAGTGCTCAAATACATAGATAAGTTCACTAAATTAGCATGTTTTCAATGATGATTGTAATGACCACGGGACATAGCTGAGAGTAGAAAGTTTGAGGATGGTCTGAAATTGTCTATCCGAGGTAAAAAAAAATTGTGGGACTCTTCCTACAAGACATGGACTTGATGGTCAAGATAACTATGGTCATTGAGAGGGAGGTGGATGAAGCACGAAACGTCTGGGATGTGGGTGTTAAAGATAGGTAAAGTGTAACGCCCTGAAAATACCCTAACAGTTTTATAACATGTTTAGGGTGTAAAATAAATTAAATTAGATTTTTTTTCCCAGGAGTCTAAATGGCTAAAAACGAAAATTGATAAAAACCCGAAAATTTTACAAGAGTCAAATAAATTTGGTAAAAATGTCAAATGAGGACCTAAGGGTCATAAATGAGTAATGTAAGTGCCAAAGTATACATTAAATGAAATGAAGTGGAAATGAAATTGAAATTAAGCTTTAAAGTGAGAAAAATGAAAAAAATGATAATTAGTGTGTAGCCAAACAAGGCTTAGTGAAGGACTTTTGATAAAAAAGATCAAATATTGAGACCTTTAGAGACATTTCCTCTCATTCCTGGGTTCTCTCCAATCGAAAAGAAAAGCTCATCTCTCTCTTTCTCTCTCTCTCTCTCTCTCTCTCTCTCTCTCTCTCTCTCTCTCTCTCTCTCTCTCTCTCTCTCTATCTACTTATAATAATCTCTACATCTCAAACTCTCATCGATCGCTCCTTCCACTTTAGAAACCGAAAATCACTTGGATTACCTCATTCTTCAAGCCGTTTTGTCTTAGTTTTAAACCTAGGTGATCTTGCCTAAAATTTGAGAAATCGAAGGACGTCAGAGTGGTAGGAGTTACGGCTTCGTCGAGAAGAAAACTAGGGTTTTCACTCTTCTTGCCTGGAGTAAGTGTAAATCCGGCCTAGATACATGGAAGAAGTTGGTGTATTGGGGTAGAAATCAACCATAACTAGAAACCCTAGAATGACCGACTAATTTTCTTGTTTGTTCTTCCTACGTCTCTTCTTAGTTATGTTTTGTGTTTGATTGTCAAGCGAAATGTTGAGATGAAATATGTTTGACACTGTTTTGAACCTCAAGCGAATTGATTTGAGTGTTTGAGTAGCTTGTTTCAAGTGGATTAAACATGACAAGAGGAAAGAAAACAAAAAAAAAGAAAGCAGAGAATGTAGGAAATTTTCGCAAACTTGCAAAAACTTTTGCAAGGGTTGTGAGATTTTGCAACCCTTGTGAAAAAAATTTCGCACGGCCTGCGAAATTTCGTAAAGCCTTGCTTACGAATTTGATACCAAATTTCAATCGGTCATTACTTTTTCATCCGAACTCCGATTCACGCGTTCTTGGACTCTACGAAAAGCTCTTGGAGTCTAGAATCTAACCATATGCCATTAAATGGCATTTGGTTCTCAAATAGTTTCTAAAAATTTGATTGTAGCACCAAGTGTACTAATTGCTTGGTTGTGTTGATGTTTAAGTTAAGTCTTTCTTTTCCTGAATCCCCTTAAGTGTAAGTGAACCATGTGGGCATCCCATAGCACACAAATAGGATTAAAAATGAGGCATAACAATGCCTAAAACAAATGTTAAGTTTTCTAGGAAATTAGGGAAAAAGAAAAGCAATGTATGGAAAAGGGGAGTTGGGTAGAAAGTAAACCTAAATAGAACTCTTAGAATACCTGACTATTAATATGATTGTTAATTGTATTGGAATAGGGGTTGACGAGGAGGAAATCCTGAATTGATCGAGATTCCGAGGATTAAAATCAAAGTACAACAAGCTTTTTGGTTTGTTCTCCACGTCTCTCTCTATAATTCCAAAGTGTTTGAATGATTACAAAATGACTTGAATTGTTGAAATGATTTATAAGAAAAAGCATTGTTTTAATTGATTTGAGGCAATTGATTATGAAATGATTTGCATATGAAAAATTGCATGAGTATTGAAAATGAATTGGTTGTAGAAATGTACATACTATAATGTATTTTGCTATGAATGATTTGAATGCCCTTAATAGAAGGTTAACTGTTAAATTCAAGTTGAGGATAGATTGGTATACCAATAAGGGTCAAACTAGCAGTACTGCAAACGAACGTAATGATGTGTCACTTCTATCCGTAGCTTAGCTGGAAGTATCGGTAGTGTTCACAAATTGATTTTTAATAATCAGTCAGCAGCCCAGCGGGACCGTGTTGGTGATTTCGTTATCACATTGCGAAGCAAAGAGTTAAATTCGTTTAAGGGCAAATTGATAAGGAAATTTACGAAGTGCATGATCTGTATTTTGAATGATTTATTGCATATGAAAGTGCATATTTGGAATGATCAATAAAATGTAAATGAATGTATATGAAATGAATATATGTATTGTATTGCATTGATCATTCAAAAAGGTTCAAAAGCATTGTTTAGAAAAATGGCATGATTTGACTTAAACTGAAATGGAAGAGAGTACTATATGGAACCATTAAGCATGAAAATGCCAGCACGTTACTTTATCATCACACAAATTACCGGTGAATAGGTACGAAGAGGAGCGTGAACCCATGATGGTCGAGTCATACGTCAAAGTCACACGGAGGATAAGCATAGTTCCGTCACATGCATACATGAAATTATTCGACTCATTTTGTTCAAACACTATTATGAAAATTGAACTCTAATTATGTTTTGTAAATATTTGGATATTGAAAACGGCTAATAATTCCGCATTGTATAAATGTGGGAAATGGACCAAATGGGCATGAAATGCCATATCGAATGAAAAAGAGTTTTATGATCAAATGATGGGCCCCTTTATGTTAAAGTGGTATTGCGTGTATATATATATATATATATATATATATATATATATATATATATATATATATATATATATATTCATTGAGTATTTGAAATGTGTTTAGAAAAGTAATTGTATTTGGGCTATTTGAAATGATTAAAAAGAAAAAGAAAAAAAAGAGAGTGAGGACCGCGTCCCTGGGTCCAAGTTCTGTCTCCGGGTCGGGTCGAGTACGGCGGTGCTGGCCGTCACATAAAGGATTTGAGCTTAGAGGTTGAAACCTTGGAAGAGCCACTACATATGAGTTCTCCCCTAGGAGCTAAGGTGAACGTTGATAAGATATGTCGAGATTGTGAGTTAGAGATCTTAGGGGTTCTACTCACTGTGGACCTTAGGGTCATGGCCATGTCAGAGTTTGATGTCATCCTTAGGATGGACTGGTTGAGGGCACACCAAGTCATCATTGATTGTGATCGTAAGAGAGTTACCACCTACACATTAGACAATACTTGTTTTATGTTTCAGGGGGATAAGCACGATGCTTTACCACAGGCCGCGTACGACTCTAGGTGACACAGGCAGTTGATGGGTTGGCTGGCAAGCCTTACCCTAGAGGATGAGGGGAGACATGACTTGAGTCTACCTCAAGTGGTTTGTGAGTACGAGGACGTTTTTTCGAATGAACTACCAAGATTACCTACGCAGAGGGATGTAGACTTCACCATTGAGTTACACCCCGGTACATCGCCTGGCTATTACTCATAGAATGGCGCTGCTGGTGCAAGAACTCAAGGTCAAGTTACAATAATTTTTGGACAAGAGCTTTATTAGACCGAGCACTTCACCTTATGGTGCCCCGATACTGTTTTCCAAGAAGAAGGACAAGACCCTTCGGCTTTGTATAGACTATCAGCAATTGAATAGGGTTACTATCAAGAATAAGTACCCTTTACCAAGGATTGATGATTTATTTGATCAGTGAGAGGGCGGGTTTACTTTCGAGAAGATAGATCTACGCAGCGGTTCTATCGATTGAGGGTTAGGGAGGCAGATATCCCTAAGACAACGTTTAGGACGCGATCTAGGCATTTTGAGTTCATAGTGATGCCATTCGGATTGACGAATGCCTAACAACATTCATGGATATCATGCATAGGGTGTTCCAGCCCTATCTAGATCAATTTGTTGTGGTCTTCATAAACTACATCTTAATCTACTCCAAGTTTGAGGAGGAGCATGAGGGGCACTTGAGAATGGTTCTGCAGACTTTGGGAGACCATCAGTTGTATGCCAAATTCAATGAGTATGAATTTTGGCTTATTGAGGTGAGACTCTTGGGGCACGTGATATTGGCTTCAGGGGTATTCGTGGACCCGAAGAAGGTTGAAGTAGTTATGAGTTGGGAGAGACAAAAGTCAGTCTTCGAGATACACGGTTTCTTGGGATTAGTAGGGTACTACAGGAGGTTCATTGAGGACTTCTCCCGGTTAGCTACACCTATGACGAGATTGACCTGGAATGAGGTCAAGCTTGAGTGGAATGACCTGTGTGAGAAGGCATTCTAGGAATTGAAAAGGAGGCTTACTTTAACTCCTATTACGATGGAGTCACAGAAAGGGACGAGAGGTACCACAGTGTATTGTGGTACACTGGAATGATTTGGGATTTTTTTATGTAGTTTGGAAGGGTGGTGGCTTATGGTTCTCAGCAATTAAAGAACCACGAGAAGAGTTATCCCATACATGACATGGAGTTGGTGGCCATTGTCTTTGCCTTGAGATTTGAATAACCACTACCTATATGGTGAGCGATTCGAGGTGTTTTTAGTACCTGAGTGCGAGTACATCTTTACACAGCGGGACCTCAACATAAGGCAACGCAGGTGGATGGAGTATCTGGAGGATTACGATTTCACTTTGCATTACCAACCCGGTAAGGCAAACGTAGTGGCTGATGCGCTCAGTCGAAAATCATGGGGAGTGTTAGCTAGTGTGGCTTCTCGGGAGTGGTAGATGCTCGAGATTATAGGATGGATTCGAGATTCTATTTAATGTCGGGCTCAAGGTACCTTGGGGGAGTTTAATTAATTACGCTACTATTGAAGCGGTGGTGAGTCCTAGGACAGGACATGGGTTATTGTCTATCGGGATTTGGATACGGTCGGATATAGGTGGCGAAGTTTGGGCCATTCACACGGATGGTAATCGCCGGTATAGGGAAGAGTTGGCTGGATTGGAAGATGAGAGAGATCCTCGAGAGAGTTCCATTGCTCTACGTTTTACGTGCATCAGTGGCATGAAGATGTACGCAGTCTTCATCACCAATATTATTGGAGTGGGATGAAGAAACACGTTGGAGGATTTGTTGGGCGGTATCTCGCATGTCCCGGCGGTAGAGGTGAGCACCAGAGGTCAATGGGATTACTCTAGCCCTTAGAGGTAGTTGAGTGGAAGTGGGAGCATGTCACGATGAACTTTGTGACTCACTTGCCACTGACATCGTGAGCGCATGACGCAGTGTGGGTGATCGTGGACCGGCTTACTAAGTCAGCACACTTTCTAGCTGTGCGGATGACCTTCACAATGCAAGATTTCGGCAGGTTGTATATACGGGAGATAGTCCGGTTACATGGAGTGCTAGTATCCATAGTATTGGATCGGGATCCAAGGATTACTACTCATTTTTGGAAGAGTTTCCAGAGAGCCATGGGGACACAATTGATGATGAGCACAACCTTTCATCCCCAAACGGATGGTCAGTCAGAGATGACTATCCAAACTTTTGAGGACATGCTAAGGGCATGCGTCCTGGATCTTAAGGGTAGCTGGGAAGAGCATTTACCCTTAGTGGAGATCGCCTACAATACTTGATTATCGAGGGCGGGTATATGGATGTGGCACCCTATGAGGCACTATGGGAAGCCATGTAGATCTCAGGTTTGTTGGACGGAGGTAGGGAAGGACCACCACGGGTCGGATTTGGTTAGAGACACCTCAGGAAGGTGGACAGTGCGGGCGTCTTCTCATGGCTCGGAGCCGATAAAGATCTATGCCTACAAACGGAAATGACCTTTAGAGTTTGAGGTGGGTGATCATGTCTTCTTGAAGAGTAAAAGTTTAGGAAGATGTAGATTTGTAAGCGGGGAAAGTATCGCGAGGTATATCAGACCGCCGAGATCTGCGAGAGGGGGAGTACGATTGCCTCCGGTTGGCATTACCGCTGAGTTTATCGAGTGTTCATGCGGTGTTCTATGTCTCCATGCTCCGGAATTACACTCCAGCTTCGACTCATGTAATGGATTGGGCGAGCTTGTTGTTGATGTTGATGTTGATGGGACCTTTGAGAAGGGACAGATGTGTATCATGGATGATTAGTGCCCCAGTCTTGTTTTGAGCCACTTTTGTTATTATAGGTTTTGAGTGCTTTGTGTTCTAATCATTATCAATTAACTCAATTTACATTAGGTCCTATTATCCCTCTGATCGCATTTTGTGGCAAATTTTGCAATTTTGCAAGCTAATAGTGCCAAAATTGTTAGAATTGATCAAGCCACAGAAGAATTGAGTCAAACTCGGCGGTACGGATCGAGGCCGAAGGAAAGAAAGAGAAAGAAAAATGCAAGAAAAATGGGCATTGCGAAATTTGGTTCTTAACGACAACATTCACGACTCATGCTTTATTCATCATGCAGCCCTTGTTCTCCTGCATTTCACGCTTTTGTTGTTTTTGTTACAGTTTTTGTTTCTTCCCATTTTCTCCTTGTAATAGTGTTTATTTTATATAGTTTTGTTATTTGCTTTGTCTTTAGCTATTTAAGCATTTATAAACACCATGAAGGAGGCGTTTTTGGTTGTGAATAAAATTAGGGCTCGAGTTCTCCCGTTTTCCGTTTCTTCCTTTTTCTCTCCCTTTCCGGGCGCGAGCACCTCCGGGGATGACAACTCGGATGAGCGGCTAAAGCCCTTTTTCCCTTGGAGTGAAGGCTATTAATTTAGAAGTCAAGGCAGCGGGGTTTTTCCTTGTTTTAACGGAGGTATTTTCTACCATTTATGGTTTCAGTCAAACTTAAGCTTTAATCCCTTCGATTGCTTTGAATGATCAATATTTGATAAGCTTTTGGGTTCCTTGGATGCTTATCGTTAGATCCATTGACACTGTTAGTTACCATCTATGGGTTATTGAAAGGCGATTCAAGGATATTTTTATTTTCTCCAAATTTTAGGTTTGATCCCTTCGGATCCTGTAAACAACCAATACTTGGTAGCTTTAGGGTTCATTGTATGCCTTGGTAGATCTGATGACATTCATTAGTTATCATTTATTAGTTGTTGGAGAGTGAGTCAAGGTGATGTTATTCAATGTCCGAGACCATCAATGGGAGGCAAATACCAAATTTTCAAAGATAGTTATTTAGGGTAAGTTTTTACAGTTAAATGAAGAACCGGTTTGGGAGATGACTATATGTCATCCTCCCCAACGCGAGGAAAAGACCCTGGAGAACCTCAGTTGCCCCAGTACCCCAGCCTAGTGACCTAACACTACAAGGAATTCTATTTTACAATTTTTTAACTTGTTTTTATTTTCAGATTTAAACAATCAACTCCCCTGTTTTTACCAAAACCCCAAAATCCAAATTGAAATTCACCATTTTTGAACCCCATTGTAAATCATTTATGCAGAAAGAAAACCCATCCTAAGTTCGACCCTAGAACCGCTATCTGCGTGGCTTTGCTATGGCGGTAGGAGGAACTAGGATATAAATATTATTGATTTCGGATCACCCCTGCGTAGCGCGAATCAAATGGCGCCGTTCTTAGGGGGATGGTGCCTAAGTACATTTGGCGAGCAATGGAACGATTCCTTGATCCTCGCCATAGCTTGCAGTGAATTTCTTTTAATTTTACGATTACGGTTTCTGGCGGTTGCAATTTTTCTCTCTGTTTTCTTTTTTTTCCCTTGTTTGGTGTCTACCCTATTTGTTGCAGGAGAACACGTTACAGTGGATTAAAAATTCTGAAGGCAAGTAGTTCAATACAGGTTAAGTGGAAAAATTGATTGTGATCAAATGGAAGAGGGAGAACAATATAGTGGATATTTAGTGGAAAGAAACCCTAGAGCATACATGTCAATGAGGGATTACAAGAACACTCTTAGCGGTGGCAGCAACGTAGAGAAATCAAGCCCATGTAGGTCTATGAGAGATATAGAGACCAATGGGCGAGTACACCCTCCCCTACGTGTTACCCCCGACTTATACTGCCTCCTCATCCACGAGTATGCCTCTTTATCACTACCTCAACCACCACAGCAATCTCCCAGTTGAGCGAAGCAATTACAGACCTTACTAAGCGGTACTAGGTGACTGTGGGGAAGCGAGAAGATGATTAATGCACCTTGGAATCAAAGAATTGATAATGTAGAGCTTTACGAACAAAAGATTAGATGTGTGAGTAACCTTGAAAAAATTGACATCATGACATTCTATTTCAAGGCTCACCATTCGGCATGGTCATTAAGAGGAGGAGGAACCTGGGAGTGGCTAGCCGGCCGGGAGGAGTGATCTCGGGAACCGAGTGGAAGCTCTGGTGCCAACGGGGGAAGCGGGGAGGTAGAGGAAAGAAGCGGGGAAGAGCCCCGAACCTATCCTTCAACCAATCCCCATGGTTGAATCCTAGTGCCTTTGCCCAACCCCAAAATAGCCCACTTTGCCGATTATCATCTTTGCTACACTGCTGACAAACTCAAAACACACGGCACACTCCCCAGAAAGCTCATGTCGGTCCATCACTTCCTTGTCTGAATGTCCCGAGGAAGTTAGTGTGCTATTTGAGGCCTTTGCCACTACATCAAAGACACAAGCAGTTGCCCACATTGCATGGCACAATGGATGGTTCGGTCTTTGGTTCGGTTGGAGCACCGAACCCAGGCATTTTCTAAGCTCAGCCCAGGTTCAACGACCTCCAAGGCCCAAGGAATTGGTTTGGGGGGAGCATAGTCTCCCCCACTTTTTGTTTCAATTTTTCTTGTTTTATTTCATTTTATTTTATTTTATTTGGATTTCTATAATTTGTCTTCTTAGATTTTCCCTAATTTTTAAGTTAATCTTTGTTCTAGCTTGTTTTTCAATTTTACGCAATTTTCTTATATTAATTTTTGTAGTTTAGTGGAAATTTTGAACTTTGGATTGAAGATCGGCAAGCGTGACAAGCGGGGACAATTTCGCTATACGTAGCGAAATTTTCGCTAGAATAGCGAAATTTTCGCAATAATAGCTAAATTTTCGCTATTATAGCGAAATATGAATTTTATTTGCATAGCAATTTTAAGCTACATAGCGAATTTTTCGCTATGTAGCGAAAGTGCATGCAGTTGTCCCCATAAAGACAAAAATGAAACGGTAATTTTTTTTTATTTTTATTTTTCTTTTTATAAAAAAAAAAAAATCGTCTCTCACACAAAAATTAAATATATATATATATATATATATATATATATATATATATATATATATATATATATATATATATTTTTTTATTTTTTTTTGTTTTTGTTTTTTTTTATTTGTATTTATAAAAAAAAAATTATTTTATTTTATTTTCTTTTTATAAAAAAAAGAATTGTCTCTAAAAAAATGTTTTTATTTTATTTTTATTATTATTATTATTTTATTTTATTAATTATTTTCTTTATTAAAAAAAATTCGCTATATAGCGAAATTTTCGCTATATAGCGAATTTCGCTTCACTCCTCTGTTTTGCCTCCACGATTTTGTTTCGTCCATAACTTTTTCATCCGAACTCCATTTTAGGCGTTTTTGGTACCGTTGGAAATCTTAGAGAGTGTAGAATCTAAATATAACCAGAAAGAATGGTTTTGAAATTTTTATGATGGTGAAAGTTTCAAAATGCTCCAACTGATCCTTTCCTCTCTTTCTTCTTGTAAGCTTTGTTTATTTGAAGCCCAAACGGAGTAGATAAGATGTCGATGGAAAGCTTGGCGAAGTCTCTATCTAAAAACAATCACATATCATCAAGGAGGTAACACTTCCTTCTAACTTTCCAATCAGGCTGTGCGAGACCGATGAGACATTTGGTTGGGGGGAGAGTTAGTGAAGAAAGTGGCTTTAATTTATGTTTTGTTACTATTTTGACAAACCCATTTTTATTTATGATTCGGTGGCTTCTTGGTTTTCCTTTCATGAAGATTTGTTATACTGCCATCTTACTTTTCAAAAATTTGGCCCATTTTGCACAATTTTTGTGTTTTGCTTAACTTGTGGTTTGAAAAATTGAAACTTTGTCCAATTCTATTGATGTTAGATTGGTTCCATGCACAGATTTGAGTGGATAATAAGTTGAACTCTTGTTGCTTTCGACCATTTTCTTCCACCTTTTGCTAACCACACACCGAGCACATTAGGTTTCAATGATAGGCTGAAAAACTGTGCAACCTCCTTTACTTTGCACAACCTACCCTAGTTTCGTTGACCACCTTTAATAGGTTAAGGACCCCTGTGGAAAGATGGCCAATGCGTCTTCCAAAAAAGAAATAAAAAGAAAAGAAAAAGAAAAGAGAAAGAAAAATAAGGAAAATTGCAACGCTTTGCCTTGAGAGCAGGAGCACGGTCAGGGTTTATGGTGAAAGCCTTTAAAGCACAGTGCACTAAGCCAACTGGTTGGGAGCCACCGACTTAGTGTTCGCTACACGGGTGGATAGGTGAAGTTTAGCGAGTTGTAGTGTTGGAGTCTCGAAATCATTCGGAGTCTGGGGTGAAACCTGAAGAGTTAGTGGTCGAAAGATTCTCATGACTTGGTGCCCTAAGCCTTAATGAGTTGGGAGTCATCGGTAGATCCAGTTACATGGACTTTGGTGGTCGATTCCTCGGCCATTGCACCCTACAACACAAAGAGTTGTGGAATAGAGTGGGTCTGATCTGTTGGGTTGGTTAGCGTGCTGAGTTGTGGCGTGGCACGGTTGGGGAGTGCGGTTGGCGGTTGTGTTGAAGCTGATCAAACAAACACTTAGATACTGTGGAGGTCTACGGTTGATTCATTGAAGGAGGCTCTTTTGATACTCAATTTTGTATGGCATTCATTCTCCTGAAGATAGTTATTGGGCAAGGGTTTGATGATTATTACTTAGGGTTAGGCATTACTTATTCACAACCTTTTTAAAATACCATTTTGTGAACATTATTTTGTTATCGTTTTGTATGCTCTCTCTTTCTTTCTTTCTTTCATTGCTAAGGGACTAGCAATGTGTAGGTTAGGGGGTGTGATTAGTGCCCAAAAAGTGCTATTTTGAACCCTATTTATTATAGGTTTGAGTGCTTTTTGTGTACTAATCATTATGGTGACTTGATTTACATTAAGGTCCCTATTATCCTCTTGTTCGCATTTTGTGAAAATTTTGTAGTTTTTGCAAGCTAATAGTGCCAAAATTTTTGAGTCGATCCAAGCTGCAGAAAAATTGAGTCAAGCTCAGCATTTGTAGATCAGAGACCAGAAGGAAAGAAAGAGAAGAAAAATGCAAGAAAAAATGGAGCCTTCTTGAAATTTAGTTCCTCGACCTTGTTCATCATGCGACGAGTTCTACCATTTCACGCTTTTGTTGTTTTATTCTGATTTTATTTCTTCCATTTCTCCTTGTAATAGTGTTTATTTTATATAGTTTTTTGGTAATTTTGCTTGTCTTTGGCTATTTAAGCCATTTGTAAACACTGTGAAGGAGACTTTTTTTGGCTATGAATAAAATTTAGGGCTCCAGTTCTCCAGTTCTCCCGTTTTTCCATTTTCTTCCCTTTTCTCTCCATTTCTCGACTGCCAAACACCCTCCGAGGATGACAACTCGGAGGATGAGCGGCTAACACCCTTTTTCCTTGGAGTGAAAGACTATTGGGCAGGGGATCAAAGGCAACTGAGGGTTTTTCCATGTTTTAACGGAGGTATTTTCTACCATTTATGGTTTCAATCGAACGTAGGCTTTAATCCCTTCGGTTGCTTTGAATGATCAATATTTGATAAGCTTTTGGGTTCCTTGGATGCTTATCGTTAAGATCCGTGACACCCGTTAGTTACCATCATGGGTTATTGAAAGGTTGATTCAAGGATATTTTATTTTCTCCCAGGTACAGGGTTTTGATCCCTTCGGATCACTATAAGCGGCAGTACTTGGTAGCTTTAGGGTTCATTGTACTTATTGTTAGATCTGATGACATTCATTAGTTATCATTTATTAGCTATTGGAAAGTGAGTCAAGGTGATGTTATTCATTGTCTGAGACCATCAATGGGAAGCAAATACCAATTTTTCAAAGATAGTTATTTAGGGTCAGTTTTTACAGTTAAATGAAGAACCGGTTTGGGAGATGACTATAGGTCATCCTCCCAACGAAAAGATACTGGAGAACCTCGGTTGCAGTACCTAGTGACCTAACACTACAAGGAATTCTATTTTACAATTTTTTAACTTGTTTTTATTTTCAGATTTAAACAATCAACTCCCCTGTTTTTACCAAAACCCCAAAATCCAAATTGAAATTCACCATTTTTGAACCCCATTGTAAATCATTTGTACGAAGAAAACCAATCCCTGAGTTCGACCCTAGAACCGCTATACTGCAGTAGCTTTGCTACGACAGTAGGAGGAATTTAGGATATAAATATTGTTGATTTCGGATCACCCTAATGTGGCACGAATCAATGGATAGCTGGGATCAAGTCTTTCGAGAAAATACCATGAGTCTAGTGAAGGTGTTGTGGCAGCACCGAGGAGTGGAAGAGGCAGCATAGGAACGAGAGGACACGATACGTGTCGGTTATCATTTCTTGTTTGAGGATGAAGGTGCGTTTTCTTAGTCATTTGATATTAAAATGACTATTGCATGTGCATGTGATTGGATGTGTATGTAGCCAATGAATTTCGAGCCACGAGGAAGATTCTTTTAAGGGAAGAATGTAAAACTCGAGTAAATTTGAATTTTTCGAAAAAGAGGCAAAGCGATAAATTGTTGCTGATGTACAAGTTACCCAAAATTAGAATTTTCTGAATCTCAGGATCTAAAATAGACCTCACCATTGGATTCGTCTCGCGAAATCTAGTTATCCAAACAAATTTCGTTAAATTCCGAGACAGTCGGATTTTCACGATTTTTGGGGCGTCAAGTGCCTAGTGGACCCCAAAAACGGGATTTTTGAGAAAAAAAATCTTAAAAATGAAAAATAAATTAAATAAAGTTCATTTAAAATAAATTAAACTTTAACCAGGACGAAATAAATTGTTTTGGGAAAGAAAAGGACCCGGACTAGTCGCAGACACGTGGCGCGATGTGGGCCAAGTCTTTAAGACTTAAGTCAAAAGTAGAAAATCATATTGGAGGGGGGAAAGGAGTAGATTTTACCTTTGGGGAGAAAAAACCATAGAGAGAGCGAGAGAAAGAAAGAATTCAAACTTCTATCTTGCGATCTATAGGTTCCATCGGTGGAATTCGTCGAGCCAGAATGAAAGTTCATCTACTCGGCGAGGGCTACGTGTGAATTACCAAAAACATGGGTTTCAGAAGTTCAATCCAGGATTTCGGGAAATCCAAGGTTTAGGAGTTTTAGGAAGTGTCACGGGACTTCTAGAGTTTCTTCTACGCTCGAAGTGAGGTTAAACCCTTACTTTGGTTTTTATTTTTCGCTCTAAGGGCTGTTTGGTTGTGTTTTTTTGCCCTAAGGGCTGTTGGGTTAAAAAAAAAAAAAAGTTTTTATTGCTCCTTATGGGTAGTTTGTCTTGAAATCCCGAGTTTTTCACGACTCCTTAGGGAGGCTGTTTAGTTTAATCGGGTTTAAGGCTCCTTAGGAAATTGTTTGGACTTATATCCAGGGTTCCTATAGCTCCTTGGGGAATTGTTTGGGTTGAAAATCAGGTTTTTATGGCTTCCTTAAGAAATTTGGTTGGCTTAATTTTTGGTATTAGAATCTTTGCCTTGTTTTGGCCTATGAAACTTCCGGATTTTTGGGACTGATTTACCGGTTGAAAAAGAAGTGAATTTGGGCTAGCGTGCCTCATAGAAGCGCCAAGAACGCAATTGTGAACTTGATGTTAAAGGCATTTGAATCACCCAAATTGGACCCTTATACCTCAAGTTATGGTCCATTTTTCGGGACTGCCATAGGTTGTCCTGTTTTGACCCTATACACTGTCCAAATATTGGGACAGATTTTCGGTTGGGAAAAAAAATGGAATTTGGGCTAGTGTTCATGGAAATTATATTGCATCACATAAGCTTGATGTAAACTTTTGAATCACCCAATTGGGACCTCACAACTCAAGTTATGGTCTGGCTAAGGTTTGCTATAACTAGGATGTTTAATGGTTTGTGTCGAATTTTGGGGCGTTGGGGTTCAGTTTACGAACTAAGTTCACAACTATCCTATGGTCTATTGTGGCTTGTCGTGTGGAATGTTTTGTGGCCATCTCTATGCCACAACTAGTCTTGAGGATCAAGTTGTCATTGCTTGAGTTTGAATGACATTCTTGGTGGTAAGTGATTGGTGGTTAATATGTGTGTCCTAATTTATTGACTTGTGATGAGTTTGTGTATGGATAAGGCCATTGCATGCCTTGTTTGTAGGCTATTTGTGGACATGTTATGTCACAAGTTGGCTTAGAGAATAAAGTATGTCATTGCTTGATTGGTGATGACTTGTTGATGTTGATGTATGTGTGTGCAAATATATTGACATGAAATGTGTGATCCTTTGGAAATTTTACGGTAATTCATATAATAATCCATGATGCATGAGTGATACGCATGAGTAGAATTGTCCATATAGCATTCATCATATATGTGACACGGTATAGGCATGAAATGACACATCGCATTGCATATGCACGGGGACATCGCATGAAATGGGTGTGAGTGCGTGGTTATAATCAACACTGCATTTGGTGTTTGATTAGGTAGGCTCGGTATGGTGGGACAACGTCAACCCAGTACTCTGGTTGTATATACATGAAAATGAAAATATGTGTCAGGTAATAGCAAGTAGGGATAGATACCCCCTCAGGTGAAAGCCCCAATAATTTTGGTTATACATATATGTCCAATGATGAAAGCTCGAGAAAGTGTAGGAAGGGACGAGAAGCCTGCGGTGAGACCTTGAAAATTTGCTACCCAA
Source organism: Tetrastigma voinierianum (assembly GCA_016808115.1). Taxonomy (NCBI): domain Eukaryota; kingdom Viridiplantae; phylum Streptophyta; class Magnoliopsida; order Vitales; family Vitaceae; genus Tetrastigma; species Tetrastigma voinierianum. Next base: position 111,779 of record JAEQBH010003918.1, on the reverse strand, counting down.
AAAAAGACACATGGTTTTGAATATAAATGATCATTGAGGTATAACATCCAAAAAACTTTTGGTTTGAAAACAAATGAATTTGTTTTGTAAAATGATCATTTGATGTAATCTAGAAATGATGGATTTTATCACGCATGGGCTATTGTTGTAACGCCCTGAAAATGCCCTAACAGTTTTATAACATGTTTAGGGTATAAAATAAAATAAATTTTATTTTTTCGGCATTTAAATTTCTTAAAACGAAAAATGATAAAAAAATAAATAAATAACCCGAAAATTTTATAGGAGTCAGATAAATTTGGTAAAAAATGTCAAATGAGGACCCAAAGGTCATAAATAAAAAAGAATAAATGCTAAAGTGAGAATATTGAGAAGTGGAATGTCAAATAGGGAGAATAGGAGGTCTTTAATGCAAAAATGAGAAAATATGATTAAAATGTGCTAGCCAAACATGGCCTTACACATAAAATGGGATAAGACCAAAAATTGGTCTTAGAATAGGCTCTCATTTGGGCACTCTCATTTAGAGCTAGGGCTCTCACGTTTTGAGAGGGAGAGCTTCTTGTTGGGTTTAGTTTGTCCCCTATTTGGTCAAGGTTTGCAAGTAAGTGAAGGAAAAGAAGAGAATGAAGAAGGAAGAAGAGAAGGTAAAAGGGAATTAGGTTTCAAGTTGTAGAGAATTGGGTTAGAAACCCTTTATAATTCCATATTGTTTGTTTTGGGGGTTGTATTGGGTTAGTTTTAAGGTGTATTGTTGTTTTGGATTGGTGTTGGTAATTTTTTGTATAAAGAAATGTTAGGTTTTTGGAAATCTTGTCAAAATTTTCCAAAACCCATGTTTTTTTGGCCATAACTTGTCCATCACTCATCCAAATTGAGTGATTAAAATTTCTGGGTAAACTATACTTCTAGGAGAACAAATATCCATGAAATAAGTGTATCCAAATTTGGACCCCATTGGACCCAGAAAATTCTTCAAAGTGAGACTTTGTTTCGGGTCAATTCTGGTTTAGTTCTGATATAGTTTTGGTGTTTCAAAACAGTTTTGGTTTTTAGACCATAAGTTGAGTTTCACTCATCCAAATTGAGTTATTCAAATTTTGAGTAAACTAGACTTAGGAGAACAAATTTCCATGAAATAAGTATATTCAAATTTGGACCATTAGACACAGAAATTCGTGCAAAGGCTCTGTTTTGGGGCGAATTCTGGTTATGTGTTGAAAATAATAGTCCCGGATGTTTTAGGACATATCACGGGCTTGAGTCTTTACGAATTGGATGATTCAATTTATGAATAAAATAAATTTATAAAGGAATAATAATGGACTTAAAGGAATTTGGGTAAAATGTGAAACTATTTGTTCTATAAAAATTTTACAAGTGAAGGTGTGTTGGGTAGAAAACAACCCTAACTAGAAACTTAAATAAGCCAACTGATATTGTTCTCTAATTATGATGGATTAGGGGTTGACGACGAGAAGAACCCGAATTGAAGTCTAGATTCCGAGGATAGGAATCGAAATGCGACAACCTTTTTGGTTCGTTCTCTATTATTCTCTTCTTATTTCAAGTATCAAAATTGTTTGCGCAACTATTGAAATGATTTTCAATAAAACTGCATATTGATTTATTTTAAGTGATTTGAGAAAATTGATTGTGAAATGATTGTCATGAAAAAAAATTGCATGAGTATTGAAATGTGCTATTTGAGTATAAATGTATATACCCTATTGTAAATTTCTTTGACTTATTTTTTAATGTCCTTAATAGAATGTTATCCGTCATATTCGCGTTAAGGATAGATTGGTATACCAATAAGGGTCAAACTAAGCGATGTGTGAGCGAGCGTAATGTAGTGTCGCTTACGTCAAGTAACTATCGGAACCCGATATCAGTAGTGTTCACAAAATGATTTTTTTTTATAACCAGTCATCAACCCAGCGGGACCGTACTATGTTATAAACTTAGCCTTTATCTTGGCGCAACGATCCGGTGAGATTGTCTTAGAATGATTACATTTATCCTATCAAAACATTGACTAAATTCGTTTAGGGAAAAAATGATAAGAATGTTTGTGAAATCATGATTTGAGTTTTTAGATGAGTTGTACGCTATGAAGATACATATTTGGAATGATCAATGAATTGTAAATGAATGTATATGAAATGAATATATATCGTATTGTATTGCATTGATCATTCAATAAGGTTCAAAAGCATTGCTTTAGAAAAGTCTCATGATTTGTGTTAAAATAAAATGAAGAGGATTGTATAGAACCGCTAAGCATGAAAATGCTTAGCGTGTTGTTTTTATTATCGCGTAGGTATCGAGTGAACAGGCTCAAAACCAAAGACCGTGCAAGCGCAGAGTCATCGTCAAAAGCCGCACGGAGTAAAAGTAAAGCTCCGACCATGCATACATTGCTTGACCCAAATCGAGGTCCTGACAACAACACATCGACTTGGGGAATACCTTGAACAGGGTAACTTCGATGTCACATCACTACATCTTCTTAGGATTGTAACTTAAGCGGACATATATTAACACTTTTATACCTTTTCGAGACTTAGGCAATCATTTCCATATAAAATACATAAGACTATCTCACAAACAGTCTATACGAGTTTGATTACAACTCTTTTATACAAAATTATATACATGTCATAAGTGTGCTCAAAATAAAATACAAAATATAACCAAAGCCACAACCGATTTCCTTCATGCTTGCGGTCCCGGATGAGGGTCAGCTACTTGCACAACCTGAAAGGGGGTCCCACGACAAGGTAAACAAAGCCCAGTAGAGTAAACTCCTACAAGGGTTACTCCCCATCTAAGTACACACATGCGTCTTGGAGTGTTCACACAAATAATACACATTCAGTAAAACTTGCAAGTCTATACCTGAAATTCTACATGCTATGAATGAGATGTGACTTATGTGCCCATGTCGAGTCTTCATGACTCCCTCACACATGCATATACCAAATGTAAGCTTCGTCATTAATGTTTCACCAATGACCCTTTTTCCCGAAACAAAATATTTTGTTTTATAAAACAAAACCCATTGGATATACCTCCAATGTCCATTTGATTTGTCGAATGCCGTGTGTTCTGCATTTGTGAGCCACGATTTTCGGGTTCTCACACATAAGGCGTCACGCGCCTTTCCAAACGCTTTTGGACTTTCAGTTGATTTATTAATACGAACCCGAGTCAGGGTTTTTCACCCCGAGGGAATCTATCCATTCTTCCTATGCCCAACACGCGTATTTTTAATGTTATGCAACCATGAGACTCATTTTGGACATTGTCTCATTACCGAGCTCACCGCCCATTCACCATGAATGATGAATGATCATAACCATGCACACACACTTGTCTGATCACGATGTCAGCCATATGCAATGCAAAATGCCAATGCATGTATGTCGTATTACATGTACAATGAACACTACATGGAACAGATTTTATAAATCGTACTTCATACCAGTGCCATGGATAATTATATCGAAAACATATAATTTACATCCATTTATACTAATATATATTACACACATATATCAACATATTTACAACACATTCAATATGTTATTTAATTTCCAGCAATAACAAAAAAAAAAAAAGTCCACACAAACTAGCCATTCCCCGCCATAAATATGGCCATACTTAGTCTTGGAAATAATATAAACTCAGTTCAGAAATTTCAGCTTTTGTTCCATTTTATTTATTTATTTATTTTGTCAACTTTCAAGACTGTCATTAACGACTATAAATTCAGCCATTAAGCAATTCTGAAACTTGGCTCGAAAACTGTTTCAAAAAACAGTTCACAAGAAAAATCCTTGCATTTCCAACCGTCCTGGAACCAAAACCAGCTTGGATACCGACCTTCAAAATCCAGTCCTGGACTATCCGAAAAACAGTCCCATGTTTGGGCTGAACCACATGGCCATTTACGACTCTTAAATAAAGAGGAACCAGTATAAGAGAAAACCCCTACCTCTTGGAGCTTCGACGAAAAATTCGGATTTCGATACCCACATGTAGCTCTCTTTGCTTGCACCAACTTTAGTTCTTGGACTATCGAGCTCTGACCGTCGATACATCGGGAAAATCTTCTCTTTCCCTCTCTTCCTTTTCCTTTTTCTCTCCCACGCATTTTTTTTCCCTTTCGGTTTCCCACGAACTGACTTTCTCTTCTTTTTTTCTCCTCCTCCTCCACCGAATTGGTTCTCTACCAATTTGGTCTTCCTCTTCTCCTAAGATATTTCTCTCCCTCTCATTATTGACTTGACACATGGGCTAAGATGAGCCATGTGTTTTAATCCCACACAAATCAAGTGTCATGTGTCACATGGACACATGAACTAAGTGTCATTTGTTACACCACATAGCTATCATGCCATGTGTCCTTCTCCTAAAGTTCCATGTGGCATCACGTGAGGTCACCACCATAATTTTCCACTCCATGTCACCCTGACACGATGCTTAAAAAACGTGAAATTCCAACCATCTTAGAATTCAACGAAATTCGACTGGATAACTAGATTTCGCGAGACGAATTCAATTGTGAAGTCCATTTCATCACCCGTGATCTAGAAAAATTATAAGTTTTCAACCTATACTATTGTAACAAATTACCGTTTTACCATTTTTTAGAAAAATTGAATTTTTCTTGGGTTTTACATACATGAAACCCCATAATCTCTTTTTGATACTTTTTGTATTAAAACTATGTTGTGAAAATTGAACTCTAATAAATGTTTGTAAATGTTTTTTATATTTAAAATGACTTATAATGTCGTAATGTATAAAGTTGGGAAATGAAGCAAATGGGCTATAATGCCATATTGAATGAAAATGTGTATTGAAAACAAAATGATGGGCTATTTAAATTAACATTGATATATATGTATATATTTTCATAAGGATAATTATTCTTTACAAATGAGTATTTGAAATGTGTTTTATTGAAAAAAAATAGATTGTCGGGATTCGTAAAGAAGGGCCGCGTCTCGGATTCGGTTCGGCCTCCGGGTCAGGTCGAGTACTGGGGCGCGAGCACCTGACATTGGCATTGTGTGATAGGATTTGGTAAGGACTCAGGTGTGATGAGAGTCGGTAAGGATTCAGGACATGGTATATGGTCTCATCTCATCTCATCTCATGGCATGTAGAATTCCAACCTAGGATTGCATAATCTTGTTTGGAATGTGTGAGTTGTGGAACATGACCATTGCATGTGCACTTAGGTGGGGAGTAGCCCTTGTAGGAAGTTTACTCTATTGGGCGTGACTTACCCTATATGGGAAACATTTCAGGCGCATGACAAACACCGATGGACGACGCTTATTTGAGGCCGCAATTTTGAAAGAGAGCCAATATCTTTGCCTTATTTACCATTTTGTAAAATATTTTGGAACAATCTTGTTATAATGTATTATATTTGTAAGAGTGTTGCAATTAAACTCTTATGAATTGCTTTAAATATAATTTTGTATGTTTTAAATGAACATGGATAAATGGACCTTGTGTGATCATTTTTTACTCATAAGTGGACCCGGTGAGGTCATTGTATTATATTAGGCCTTGGATGGGACATGTTACTATGCTTTGTACAGGTTGGATTTTGGATAGAGTTCCTTGTACAAAAGATACTATATCCGATTTTTGCTAAAATTATGGATCCTATTAAATAGGACATAATAGTCATGTATCAGATCACCCAATATTCACGAGTTTTTCTTAGGTTGACGATTAGTCAACGAATCTCGGGGTTTTAGGACGACACAAATTTCAAAGAGAAATATTATCTTATCCATTTTTAAGTTGTCCTTTAAAAAAGAGATTGATTAAATAAAATAAAAATAATAATATTATCGTAGGATGAGGGTATATAGATGAGCTGTAAAGAGGTATTAAGGAGAAAGAAAAAAAGGACAAATACTTCTAACACTTTTAATGATTAAACCTTTTTTTTTATTTTTACATTCACTTTGCATATTACATTTATTACTCTCTTTTGGATTCAATTATGTTTTCCGGCAGGCCAAATCTATCTCATTTACTACTTGAGTCGGATCTCAAGGCCTTAATGATTGAACTTTTTAATTCTGGTAATGGATTTATGATTGAACTATTTAATTCCTGAGATGATAATAGTTTTAATTAGTAGGGGTTGTTGATTTGAAAGAAGTAAATGATGATTATTTGAATTAATTATACATAATAATAATATAATATTTGAATTAGTTAAATATAATAATGATAGGGTATGAGCACTTCCAATAGGAACGGTAAAACTTTTTTTTTTTTTATTAGAAAAAAGAAGTCAAAACAGTCCATACTTTTTATACAGTATTCATATTCATTGATATTGACATGTAAAAAATTTAAATTTATAAAAAGAAATGTTCCAACAGTTATAATGATCTTACTATTTTATTTCATATTTTGATCTTCCTTTACGTTTCTATTGATAATTAATTGTGTTTTTATGGAAAATGAAAGTTCAATTGAGAATAAAATTAATTTTAATTGAGAACCAATCAAAATTTTCACTGGTTGTTGGTTTATTTCCAATTATGGTTACAATGCGCATGGTTTCCTCAAATGCAAATTTTGATAGTCACATGCAAATTTACAGGACGATTAGGAATTCATTAGAAGAAATCATACCAATTTCTTTCTTTGTTTCATTCATATCTCAAAATAAATTTAGAAAATAATTTTCATTTATGTTGCCAAACATAACAAAGGGTTTTGACTTAATTCATTTTATATTTCCGATATTAAAATCGGTGTATTGAAATTTGAAAATTTCAAATTAATGTAGAAAAAGAAAGTGAATAGTTAAATAACACATTCTTTTGTTTTTGTTTTATTTATTTTTGTCTTACATTTGTTAAATCATCTTTTATATTGTTTTTTTTACATTCATTTACTTTGTATATCATGTATCCATTCTGAACCTAACCTTATTCAACATCTTTTATCATTTGAGTTAAGCGTTAAGAGCATCTTTTACAAATTTTTTTTTTTTTTATTTCTATTCATTTTACATGATATTATTGTAATAATCTATTTTTAGATTCATATGTAAGACCTCACGAAAACCCGTCCTACCTTTTCACACTTGAATCAAGCCTTATGGGCTTACTTTTGTTAAAGAACATCCTTTTTGTTTTTATTTTTATTTTTTATATGGTCGTCATATTCTCGGTAGTGAGCATTATAAGGTCAACATAAAAATTAAAATAGATAGTTGGGTGTGGTTGGGGGTGGTTGGGGAAGGCATAAATGGGATAGAATCATGAGACATTAAGGATTAATGAGTTAGTTGATAAAATCAGGTTTACTTTGTCAAATGTTTAGACCAATAATTGCCCTGCAAATTATTGGTGCTAGACTCTTTCAGATACGGAATAAGGATGTTTTCAAAAACTTTTTTTAATTTTATTTTGAAAGAATATAATTTTATTGAATTTAAACTAGTAATATATTGATAAAACACGTATATCAAATTCTTCAAAAACAATAGAAGATGAAAGCAATCTTGGGTGGTGTTTGTTTTTGACTTAATCTTGGCGAATAGGCACGACGTTAAGGCTGTTTGTTTAAAATTTACTTTTTATTGTTGAAATTTTTTAAAAAGTTATGAATAGAAAAAGTGAAAATATTTGGCTTTTACATTCGGAAAAAGTCATTTTCATGAAAATAAGAAAAAGCTGTCGTTGTCAGATAAAAGAAAGAGCTATCCAATATCTGCTTACTAGGAATGACAGGGTTTTGAATGGGCGGTCACATCAGGCGGCTCGTTATTTTTGATTCTCAAACTTATGCCGTTTAAAATTCTGCGGGGCGAGGTGGAGATGAAAAAATCTCAGACTCTCCCCCGTTTACATTTTATTTTAAATTTTAATTTTTATATTTGCTTTTATTTTTATTATACTAAGTGTATTTTTATAAAAATTAAAATATTATGAATTTTTATAAATTATTTATTAAAAACATTATAATAATAATAATTATTTATATTAAAGTATAAAAATAAAATAATAAAAAATATTTTAAAATATAATCGGGCGGGGCTTATTATTATTATTTTGGATATATGGTTCATATTGCTTCATTCGGGTCGTTTACGCTTGAAAATCGAAAAAATCTACGTCGTAGGTCGTAGCCATTTTTATCGCGGAAAATGAAAAAATTTCCGTTTGTCTCAGAATTCGACGAAACTTTTTTGAGTTACTTTAGATTCAGCGAAGGCAATTTAGCGGCGCTGATCCGTTTAGTTATCCGAGATCTAAATTTTCTAAACTTCTGAACCCTTATGACAATTTATTATTTTATTAACATTTGCCATTTTGAAAATTTCTAATTTTCCTCGGGTTTTTCTGAGTAACAATACGAACATGTCGGATTTGAGAAAATAAATTCAAACCCATTAAAAACCCGATTAAATAAAATTAAACATGTGAAATTAAGAGCGAGGCGGGACCAGGGAACCTAAAATAATTTGTTAAGTTGTAAAGTAACACTATTCACACAATGTTAAGCAAGCAAACTTATCTTAATCTTTATTAAGTACTATTGACATTAAACAAAGAAGTTCTATTCAGCATTAAGTGAAAAAAACAAACGCAACCTTAGATTAATAGAACGGTTTAAAGCCTATAAATTTGATAATACTATAATGATTAGAATATTTATAACTTTCTACAATATATTGATGATCATAATATGATTTGTTGATAAAATATGCTAAGATAAAAGTAATTTTTTATTCTTAGAAATAGAAAAAGTAACGTTTTTTTGGGATAATATCTCTTAATTGTTTTCTTTTGTTTAAATGGGTTGGATTTTAAAAATAAATATAAAAAAATGATTATAAACAAACATTTTTTTTTACAAAAAATTAAAAAAATAATTTAACAAAATTAAAATTATTTTGAAAAAAAAAAAAGTTATCTTACGAAATTTTAATAATTCATGAATAGTTTACAAATTGAATCGAAGTTCAAACCAGAAAATTTATTGATCCACTGGTTCAATCGATGGTCAAACCGCGGTTGAACTGGTGATGAAATAAATATATAATTATATATTATTAAAATTAAAAAATTAAAATATATAAAAATAAATTAAAATTGTATGATATTTATCTTCTATTATTTGATATTATTTAATATAAGTATGAATATAGTAATATTTTAAATTTTATAAAATAAAATATGTTTAATATTTAAACCTAAAAATGTCTAAAGTATTTAATTTTAACTATTGTTTATATATATTATTTAAAATACGGTATAACTTAATTTGATTTTGATGCAGCTCAATGCCATCTAGGTCCATTTTTATCCACGAGGTCCGCGGATCAAGACCTCTAGGCTACAAGTTTTTCCTTTGTTTTTTGGAACTTAAAAACTTCCCCTAATTTTTACAAGAAAACAAATCCCTTTGTAACTTCAATTCTCTTCTTTAGGCTTCCCAAGTATAAATGGTTGGGTTGCCAAACGTGGATATCAAGTCATTGGGCTTTCCTGGGCTGGGATCTATTCGAATAAATGAGCCATAGGTGTTTGGGTTGGGAAACGCTTGAACCGTCGGTTTCAATTTAGACCTGTCGGTTTTACTTACGCCTTTATGTCAGGTCAGTTTTTTAAGCATTTAAACATTGATTTGGTCCGATTTTAACGTTAATTCATTCAATCAAAATAGTTTTATCCCTTCTATTGAATAACTTAGGACCTCTTTGGTAACTATTCCAAAAACTGTTTTTAAAATAGTTATTAAAAATTGCTTTTCATGTTTTATAGGACAAAAATGTGTTTGAAATTTAAAATATTTTTAACAGTTTTAAGTATGCTTTAAAAATAATTTTTAGATCTAATATTTATTTGTATCATTTTACATATTTATTTGGTATTTTAAAATATTTAAGAAATAAGTGAAAATAGTTTAAAGAAAACAACTAAAGGAGTTAATTATAAATACTTCATTTTCTGTCTTTAAGAATAAAAACAAAAAATTAGTTTGTGATTTTAAAATGTATTTTATCATTTTTTTTGTTTTAGGCGAACGAAAAATTGGAAAAATCGGCCGATATTTCGTCGAAACGATATACTCCTCCGATAGTCGATCAACGATTTTTTTTTTTGATATTTTATCACCAATTACGGCGAAATCCCAATTTTTCAATGCCTCTTATAAACTTGAAAATTGTTGTATAGGAGATTCGAACCTACCCAAAAAAGTGGTTTTACTAGCTTTCTCCACCAAACTATGACTATTACTATTAATTTTAAGTGCAATTTGTTATTATATTCCTTTTTTATTATTTATGAAATTTTTTAACAAATAAAATATTTTGTAAAAATCATAAAAATAATTTATTTCTTATTTTACATATGATGAAATTTGTTTTAACAAAAATAATTGAAGTAATAAAATAAAAATAATTTGTTGTTAATAAATAAATAAAAATAAGTTTAGGAATGATATTATCATTTTATACTTATAAAAATAATTTTAATATGTATATTCTCTTAGGCCATAGAACAAATGAAATGAAAAACAAGAGAAGAAGAGGAGAAAAAATTACAAAGACAAAAAAAAATGTGATAGGATCTAGTCTTGTAGCTGACACAATCTCCTTAAAAGCGGTCGTCTTCTTAGGGGGTGATTGAGACTTAGACGGTGTCTGCTTCCTAGGATAAAAAGCGACAGCCGAATGGCGACAACAACACCTTTGCAATCACTCCCTAGCAGGTGGGCCCTTAATGTTTGTAATTCTATCACTCAGTAAACCAAAGAGCGAATTTGACAAAGAAAGGTTTTATTTTTTTTCGTTCATGATTTCTCAAAGAAGGTTTGAAACTCCAAATAACGGTGATTAGATTAAAGACTTGTCGTCCGACCGTTCTAGAAAATGGAAGAAAGAGATTGATATGTGACCACTAAAACCACAGGTTCGTATACTTTCAAAATACTATGTTGTGACACTCCCAAAATTAGAATTACATTGTGTTTTTGTCAGCCCTTGGAATATTCGTAGTTCGGCACTACGTATATTTTCTTACAAATATACAATATTTCCTGAGTTTGATGTACAACTCTTTTACGCTTTTACATGCCCAAATATATGAAAACTAAATTGTTCTAATATATTTTACAAAAATACTTCTCAAGGCTACAACTCGGCCTTCTTTGTACTTTGCGGCCTCGAGAAGGAGCGCCGTCTTCGATAATACTGAAAGGGTGGTCCCACGGCCAGGGTGAGAAAAAGCCCGGTAGATATATCTCCTACCAAGGCTACTCCCACCTTAGAGCAACATGCAATGCTTGATACATATAATCACAGCATTGAAGTACCTATACTATGTTGTACACAGAAATGTCTACTGTCATGAATGCGTTATGCCCTAATGACTCAAATCCTAGAGTCGCCAGTGACTCACTTACTTTGCATATTCCAAGTGTGAAAAACCCATCAAGGACGTCCTACCCCTGACTCTTTTTCCAAAAAAAAAGCTTTTGTTTTGTAATTCTAAACACATTGGATACCCCTAATGCCTACTTATTTCCTTACCCGATGTGTGTATTTATGCATTTGGCAGCTGGGCCCACGGTGCAGGGTTCTCACTACGGGATGCATGCCTATCTGACGTTTTTTCGGGCTTTCTTTGCGGTTTCATGTAAACCATATGCGAGTTTTCACTGAGGGTGTCTATCACCACTTGCTTCACCGTTTTACACACATACTTTTCATACTGATGCAGTGAGCCTCAATTTGGGCGTTGTCCATTTCTTGAAGCTTACCGCCGAACACTAAACACAGTGTCGATTAACCATGTCTTTATGACATACATCGAACACTAAACACAGTGTCGATTTACCATGGTCTAACACCAAGCACAGTGTTGACCCCAACCATGCACTCACACCCGAATCGACATGATGTCCCGTGCATAAATGCAATGCAAATGTCATTGCCTGCCATTTCATGCCTACATGTACGCTATGTGTCACATGCAACATATCTATTACACTACATGTCAAGTGCCATGGATAAATTATATTTAATACATATAATTATTTCCATTTTTTGTCACACATATATCACATAATTTCACACATTTATCACGTTATTCAATTTATAGCAATAACACACATTAGCCATTCTCGGCCATAAATCCGGCCATGCTTGGCCTCAGAAATAATCTGGACTTAGTCCAGAAAGTCCAAATTCTATCAATACCACACAAAACATCCAACACCCAATTCCCTGCTTAGACCATATGCATCCACAAGCATTTAAGATACAAACCGGTTCCGAAAACAGAAGTTCCAGAAACTAGAAAGGACCATTCCTCAATTGTTCGTGACCCACCCTAATGTTCAGCCCACAATTTGGCTAAGCACTTCATCTTATTAAATTCTAGACTCAATGAGCTTTTCTTAGAGTCCAAGAACGTGTGAATCGGAGTTCGGACGAGAAAGTTATGGCTGTCAGAAGTTGAAGCAGCCGATTCACAAGGGTGTGCGGAAATTTGGGCACACCCCCCCGTTTGCCATTATGCTCGGGATTTTGTCATCCTAGAGCACAGTGTTCGGTCTAAGACAGTCCTGAAACCCCATGAAACCGGTCTTTGACCGTCACACAACAACAACCAAACCACACACATATTAAATTTGCCCTGAAATGGGGCGAAATTGTTATGCCATTACGTGACTCCTAGGCGTAAAATAACCGGAGTAGGAGGAAACCTACCTGTCGTAGCATAGTTCTAGGTCCTTTGCTATTCAGTTCTGCTCCCTGGGCGATGTTGGTTCTGGTTCCCTTCCTCATTTCCTTTCTTCCTTCTTTCCTTTCTCTTTTTCTTTCTTCTCTTTCCTTCCTTTCTTTCCCTTTACTTTTTCTCTTTCCTTTCTTCTCTTTCCTTCCTTTCTCTCCCTTTCCTTTTTCCCTTTCCTTTCTTTCTTTCCTTTCTTTTATCTCCACTTGTTGTGAACCCCCTATTTATAACATTTCAAACCCTTAACATGTTGACACATGGCTTGCCGTGTGTAGAAGGACATGCCTTTTTACACATGGCTTGCCATGTGTCACCTGACACTCGATGCCTTGAAAAATGTGAAATTCCTACTATTTCGAATTCATCAAAATTTGACTGGGTAGCTAGATTTCGCGAGACGATTCCAACAGTGAAATCCGTTTCATCATTTGAGATCTAGAAAAATCCAAGCTTTTCCTCTAGGACTATTCCGGAAAATTACCGTTTCCTTTTACGAGAAAAAATTTAAATTTAAAATTTACACGGGTTTTACACAATATCCTTAAATGTTAGTTAAGGATTTTAATGGCATAACCGTTTAGGTATAAAAATCAACCCAGAAACAATATCCTTAAATGGATTTTAAGGATTTTAATGGCATAACCGTTGCCATGTTAATTTCATTCACTAAAATGGAAAACTCCAACAATTCCCCACATGAATGAAATTGACACCTAAAGATAAGACCTAGGAACCCTCACGGTGTGATAGAGTACAACGGTTGAAACCTGCATAGGAGAGGTAGGTGTTAACCTGCCTTTGAACCTTCCTTATAGAAATATGTTTACTCACTAGCTAAACAATAGACATGATGTCCTTGAACTGTTCTGTCATTTGTGTAGAGGATGACATACGTCACACAGGAATCTTCCTAACATTTTCCAATTCTCACTTTTATGTTCGTTTTGGCCATGAACATGCGCTTGGTTCTATAAGAGTTTAATAGGAATTGTGCCATATTCAATTCCCTTTGAAGTAGCCCCACTTCACTCTTACATAGGTGATCTCCTAAGAGTAGCTTAGTTTACTCTTTCTGACTCTCCATTGCATAGGGATCATTAAAATCGAGAAGCAACCTTATTTTCCAAATATCACTATTTCATCATAGGAACGGACAAGGGAATATTCCCATAGTGATTGTATCCAAGTTCTTACAATTTAGTTGTCCCTTTGAACCTAGATCTTAGGATATCTAGTCAGCTAGGTTGGGTATCCATTGTATCGACTTCTTCTTTTACGGGCTTTAGTCCAATTCCCTTCGATAATTTTTCAGCCAACTCTCTGTTTAAACCTTTGGTTAGCGGATCCACAATGTTATCCTTAGATTTGACATAATCTCTGAGAGATAATCCTAGTTGAGTAGTTGTTTAATGGTATTGTCTATGATGAATATGTCTAGACTTACCATTATACATCACTATTGGTATTAGCTACCAATAGAAGATTAATATCATAATGTAGCCATATTGGAGGCCGCAGGCTTTGGCCATCTTGGTGTATCCTTTAAAATGGGTGTAACCATTCAGCCTCTTCCCATTTGTCTAGTGCTATAAACTCAGATTCCATTGTGGATGCGCGATAACCATTTGTTTTGAGGATTTCCATGAGACTGGTCCACCTCCCAGTGTAAACACACATAACCACTATGGGATTTGGAGTCTTTAACATTGGATATCCAATTGGCATCACTATATCCTTCAAGTACCACGGGGTATCTTGTATAGTGCAACCCATAATCACGAGTAAAACGTAAGTATTTTAAAACCCTTGCAATTCCTTGCCAATGCATGGCCCTAAGACTACTCGTGTATCTACTCAATCTATTGACTACATAAATATATCGGTCTTGTACAACTCATTAAGTACATTAGACTACCTATCACCTAGAATTATTCTACGAGACATGCTTAGATAAGTGTAGAGTTACATCACGGTGCAGCTGTATCGGAAGTTATCCTTGTCAAACTTCCCAAAAATATTGTCAACATAATGTGACTGACTTAGAATGAGTCCTTATGATGTTCTTTTGATTTTTATTCCCAAAATTACATCAGCAAGTCCCATGTCTTTCATGTCAAACCATAAGTACAACATGTTCTTGGTAGATGCAATCATCTTATCATCGCTACCAACAATAAGCATGTCATTTACATACAAGCACACAATGACATATCCAAGTTCCGTATCTTTGACATACACACACTTGTCACATTCTTTGATTTTGAATCCATCTGACATCATAACATTGTCAAATTTCTCATGCCATTGTTTTGGTGCTTGCTTTAATCCATATAAGGATTTCACCAGTTTACAAACTTTCTTTTCTTGTCCCGGAGCAGAAAAACCCTCAGGCAACTCCATGTAGATTTCTTCCTCTAAATCTCCATTAAGAAAGGTTGTTTTCACATCCATCTGATGTACTTCAAGGTTTCTCAATGCAGCAGCTACCAACACCATCCTTATAGAATTTATTCTCGTTATAGAAGAATATGTGTCAAAATAATCTAGGCCCTCAGTTTGTTTGTAGCCTTTGATCATAAGTCTTTCTTTGTACTTGTCAATTGATCCATCTACTTTCTTTTTCCTCTTGAAAACCCACAACTCAAAGGTTTACAACCTGGTGGAAGATCCATTAGTTCCCAAGTATGGTTATGTAGTATGGATTCAATTTCACTATTAATGGCCTCTTTCCACATGAGACCCTCTGTAGAATTCACTACCTCTTTATAAGTTCGAGGTTCCCCTTCAAGCATATAAGTTCGAAAATCTGGACCAAAAGATTTTTCTACCCTTGCTCTCTTATCGTGTCTAGGTTTAACCTCACCGTTATCATTTTCATCTTGACTATTTTCATTAATAGTCCCAAACACTCATTTTAATGAATTTGGATCTACTTTGGATTTACACGAAAATACATCTTCAAAGAATGATTCATTCCTTGACTCAATTATCGTGTTCTTGTGAATATCCGAGGATGTTCTATCATGATAAAGATGATAAGCATCATGTGTAACCTGTATGAAGACCACGATGTCCCGATAGTTTAGGATTATATTTTCTGCCACTAGTTTGGAGAGGGTACTTAACTAATACCACATGCACTCTTGGTATTTTATGGTATTTATTCCTTTTGTAACTCATATGGAGCCTTTTACGCTTTCTTCTTTTTAGGTACCTTATTCAAGGTAGTGCGAGATAAAATGGCTTCTCCCCACATGTTTTGTGGTAGACCAGAACTTATCAGCATTGCATTCATCATTTCCTTTAAAGTGCGATTCTTTCGCTCAACTACTCCGTTGGATTGAGGCGAATAAGGTGTTGTGGTTTCATGTATAATCCCATGTTGAGCACAAAAGTAAAAAAATGGCGATTCATACTCACCACCTCGATAACTTCTTAGCACTTTAATTTTCTTGTTGAGGTGATTCTGAACTTTGTTTTTATAGAGAACAAATTTCTCTGTCGCCTCATCCTTACTTTTGAGTAAGTACACATAACAGTACTTGATACTATAGATTAAGTCAAGAGGTTCAGTGTGTCTTTCAACACTTTGAAAAGATGACCTGGTCAGTTTTGCCTTAACACAAGTTTCACACTTATGCTTTGCATAAATTTGGAAAGTTGGTATATGATTTAAGTTAATTAATTTATGCAATGTCTCATAATTAACATATCCTAATCTACCATGCCATAGATTAAATGACTCAAGAATATAAGAACTAGCTTTATTCATTTATGACTTAATGATAGTCATTACATTAAGCTTCTACATACTGCCACTCATATAACCTTTTCTTACATACATGCTGCTCTTTGATAGAACAAATTTATCTGACTCAAACACCAATCAAAATCAATGACTATTCAGGAAAGAACTAGACACCAAGTTCTTGCGGATTTCAAGTACATATAAGACATTTTTCAGAGTCAGCTCTTTCCTAGAAGTCATGTCACGCCCCCGAGCCCGATCCAACAGTGAACCGGATCCGGAGATGTGGACTGCATGAAATGCGTTTTCAAAACATTTCATATAAACATACATATATGTAGATATCACGATATTACTAATACATTCAGTAATATGAGAAATATACATCATATCATTTCAAGATGGTCCAAAATTCTTTAGTACAACATATTGATACAAAATGGCATTCCATGCCTTTCCAAAACATTTACAAAATATTATTAGGTTACCCCCTTGCTATCCATGAAGACTTAAACATCTTTGATTTCCACAAAAATAATCACATGACATCATGAAATGAAGTGGTATGCATGAAGCAGACATTTTGTATACTCCAAGCCTGTATGGCCGGTGACTCTATGCTCGACGGTCTTGACCTTCTTTGCTATCTACCTTCGATTACTCGTGAGAAATCAGCAGCGCTAAGAATTTTCATGCTTAGTGGTTCTTTACGTTTCTATTCTCATGTCAAACAATCAACACAACATATATATGTACATATAAATAAAATTCGGCTATAGGCATACATTACTCGTCATAACTACATTCAACATATTTTTTCCAAACAACATTTCAGCATACTGCTCATGTGATCGATGCAATATTTATATATATAACATTTTATACTAGTTTAACATTCATTCATTTTATCTTTCATATAAAAACACGATAATTCACATCTTTCATGCTCTCATACACTAGTATTTTCATCACAACACAATTCACACAGTTATTAATAATTTGCCCTTAGAACGAATCTAACTGAAATTTTTGGTGCAGAGGATAACAGAATCATCGACACGTTCCCACTGGGCTATTGGCCAGTTTAACACTTTTAATAACTCAGTACTGTCCCGTTGGGCTACGGACTGGTTATGTTTACATTACATTTTCGTACGCACTATCGATATTGTCCCGTTGGGCTATGGATCGGTATGTCTCTATAAAACATATCATTCATAGTACTACTGCATTTTTTTGATGATGTATTGATAAAAACTTCTGCTTTGTCTAATAACTTTCGAATATGAAGGGATAACATTCTCTTAAGGCATTAATAATTAGTCTTAAGTAAAATTTACTAAGATTATATTCTAGAATTCCACAATAGCATAAGTTTACAACTAATATGCTTACTTTACCACTAAAGTTAACTATCCGATTAACCCATTTTAAAACGATTTATTCCAAGTCAATAATTACGCACATAGAAGTTACACATAATCTCCTTAGAGACACTATCACTTGTTTGGTCATAATCCACTCACTTTTTCTTCATTTTAACTCACTTAACACATGGAGTTTCGCACTTTTAATTACACAAACCTTTAACAGATTTGGAAACATAATTTTAAACACATACATGCAATAATTTTGCACCAAGCAGACATACACACCCGTACACACATTCGACTCGCATGATTCATGCGTGCTTACATTACCTTCCCTTTTTCATGTTAATCCACTTGAGATAAATTAACCAACACCCAAACCAATTTATTTATGGTTCAAACCAGAAGCACACATGCAGATTTTATATCAAACTTTAGGTTTGATGACAAAATAAACACAACACTAAAACAAGAAGAGAAATGTGAAGAACAAACCAAAAGAGTTACTAATTCTTGTCTCATTTTCTTTGAATCCCGATTTTTGCTCAGGTTTTATCATCACCAGCTAATCCATCACAAATATATCACAATCAGAAAAAACAAAAGAAAAATCAGTCGTTCATGCTAGGGTTTTGAAGTTGCAGGTTGATTTCTACCCAATACACCTTCACTTGCAAAATTTCAAGGGAACAAATAGGCCATATTTTACTAAACTTCCTTCAGAAAATAATAGATCTATGAGTTTATTTTCATTACAAATTGGAATCATATCATTTGGATCATTAAAACTTAACCTATGGCCAAACACCAAGCTGTACCATGAGAGGATAACCTAGCGGCTTGTGTATTTTTCACCGCGAGTGTCAAAGCAGGAGCTTAGGGTAACTTTGCTTCTTGGTACCTTCTATAATTTTGTAGGTTTACCTCTTAGGGTTCTTTAACAACTAGAATCACTCAATTTGGATGACTAATGGCGAAGTTATGGCCAAAAAAAAAAAAAACATGACACAACCTACAAATTTTCCTGTTTCTAGACTTTGTTTTTAATCCATCTAGAAACTGAAACATGGCCTCTTCTGAGTTGCTTTAGGTCTCTATTTCTTTTAGAAATTTTCAGCCATGATTATTATGCACCATCTCAAATTGGAATTATCAAATTTGGAGTTCAAGAGGCCAAGTTATGTCCAAAACAAAAACATGGGTTTTAGAAAAAAAAAACTTTGACAACAAATCCCTTAAAAACCTATACATCTTTTTTTACACTTGTTGGTCTTTAAGACCCCACAAGCCAAACAAAAACAATCCAAAGCAATAAAACTCCAATTCAAGAACAAATTACCCAAAGATGGAAGAGTTAGGTTCTCCCTAAGCACAAAAATGAAAAATAGGTTAAGACTCTAACAATCAAAGGAGAATCCATACCTTGCTTTCTTCTTTAAACCTTCCAATCACTTCCTTTTTTTCTTCTCTTTTTTTGCAAAACTTTTGAACAACAAATGAAACAATCACCAACAATGGCTCTTCTCAAGAACCCATAACCCTAGCTCTCTCCCTTTTCCAAAACATGAAAAAATACCCATTCTAAAGACCAATTTTGGTGTATCATAATCCATTACAAGGCCTTGTTTGATTATCTCATTTGGCTTTTTTTATTACATTTTGCATTTTAGTCCTTCTACTTATTCTAATTACACTTCACTTATCAATATTTCTATCACCTAAAACCAATAACATAACAAATAGAATAATAAAAAAAAAAATAATAATAATAATAATGGCATAAAATACTATAAAGTAAAATAATAAAACAAGAAGGCTATTTTTGGGACGTTACAACTCCTCCCCACTTAGGAGATTTCGTCCTCGAAATTACCTTTAGTAGCATAGTTTCGGATATTGTTGGCCGCATGGCTTTTCTTCACTTTCCCATTATGGCTAACCTATATACTAGACCCGCACCTTGATCACTTCATCGACCCAATGAACCTAGAGGCTCAACTTGCCCTTCACCCAAATCTTATGATTTTCTTCCAAGGAGAACTTTCCAAGAGCACTTTCTCGCCCAGATCTCATGTTGAATGTCCTTTGTGCAGTCTGTAAGATATGTGTGTGGCTACCTTTAATATTTCTTTGATCATTTTCACCTTCTCCTCGGTCTCTTGGATCAAATCGGGGTCGGTTACTTTCTTCTCACTTAGCTTTGTCCAACACAGTGGGGTCTTACATTTCCTTCATAAAGAGCCTCGTAAGGCACCATTCCGATACTAGACTGGAAGCTATTTTTATACACAAATCAACTAGAGGAATGTGTCTATCCCAACTACTTTCATAGTCGATCACACAACTTCTTAGCATATCCTCTAAAACTTGAATAACTCTCTCAGATTGTCCATCCGTCTGCAGGGTGGAAAGTCGTGTTGAAATTTAGTCAAGTGCTTAAAGCCTCTTGCAATTTTCCCTAAAATATCAAAGTGAACCTCGAATCTCTATCTGAAATGATAGACACTGGAATCCCATGTAACCGAACTATTTCCTCTATGTAGAGCTACGCCCAGCTTATCAAGTGAATAGTCGGTTCTTGCGGTAGGAAGTGAGAAGTGACTTTATCAATGGTCTACCACGACCCAAAATGAATCATGCTTCCTCCCATCCCAGTAGTAACCGTCCACAAAATCCAGCGTGATTGGTCCATTTCCACTTGGGTATTCTAATAGGCTACAACAAACCCGAAGGAATTTGATGTTCCGTCTTCACCTTCTAGCACTCCATACATTTGGTCACAAAATCCGAAACATCTTTCTTCATTCTGGACCGCTAGTATGAAGTCTTCAAATCCTGATACATTTTTGTGCTACCAGGATGTATAGCATAGGATCCACAGTGTGCTTCTTCAAGAATGGATTTCTTCAACTCATTATCATTGGGTACACAAACCCGATCTCTATATCTGAATCCATCCTCATTCCCTTTGGCTTCGGTTTTTCTTTCTCCATTCTATTTTGACTTACAATGGCATAAATTTTCTCATCACTCTTTTGTGCCTTTTGCATGATTTAACATATTCGATTGCCATTAATTCCGACACTATTGCACAGTCGTCTGATAATGACAAATGAGCTTTCAGCTGGATAGTGTATTTCTTAATATACTTGATAGTATGTTTGCACCAGTTGAAAATGAATTACAACTCTTTTGTTTTCCTCAACATTTGAAAGTGCAATAGACCTCAGGATAGACCATATGACAACTAATGGTCACAAGATTAGGGGAACTTTTTCATTAAATTCTAATTGGATTTTTTTTTATAGAAACAAGATTTGAAGGAGTTATTTTTTCATGAAAACTAAATGCCTACTCTTAAACGTTGATCAAAGGCCCCAAGTGGTAAAGGGCTGGTGATTGAACTGGCTCATGTAGTTACAGGTTCAAATATCAAAGAAATAAAACAAAGGAAAAAAAAAACTTATAAAAAAAAAAGGTAACCCAAAAAATCCACAATGTTGTCATTTGAAATGCTAGGGAACATAGCACATCAATCCAATTTATGAGGTATTTTTTGGAGTATGTCTTATCTATTCGTCTGTTTTAAGTAATTTGAAGTTGGATTAGTTCCATAGTACTTAAGTTTTGTAATTTAATGAGATTCAATTATGAGATGAATTTAAATGCTATGAGATCACCATTGGCTCATTCTAAACACCCATCAATATTGTTGATAGATTCAAATAAGTTTTTGCTTCAAGCTTTCGGACTCCTTTAGACTCTCTTTGAGGATACCATTATGGTGAATATCTAAATATTTAAGTGCTTGTGTTTGTATCTTTTCTTTCTTGTAAACTTTGTTTGTTGTTTATTAAACTTGGATTGGATGGCTTGCTCCTACCGAACAGGAAACCTGTCGAACTTCTTAAACTGGACAGTGTTAAATGACTGGATCCTCGTCATCAAAAGGTTTAGCAGGGGAGGTACCATTTGTTGGGATCAATGTACAATGAAAGCTTGGATCATGATTGAATAAGATGTGTGATAAACTAACATCATCATCGACCTTCCAAGTTATTCTAATTACTTAACCGTCTACGTGTGGGCACGCTGGTACCGAGACTAGAGAAGAGAACACCTGCATATGCGTGTAATGGCCCTAGGGAGAATGTATGAAGGTCCTAGGGAGAGGGGTTTATTTATAGACTCCAAATTCTAACCTTATCAAGTCACTTGTTTGACAAGCAACCAATCTCTGCCTTATAGGGTTTCTTGCATATCAAGTAACCTAACTCCTGTCTTATTAGGTTTCTTGCCTCTTAAGCAATTATTAATGGGCTCTGTCACTAATAGGTAGTTTGGGGATCCAACGACCCATTATTAATTTTGGCTCTTAATCAACGGCTCAGATTGTTTCTAGAGCATAAATCCAACAATCTCTCACTTGCAGAAGCCCAGTAGCAGGACGTTAATCTTATCCCAGGTGCTATTCCGCTCAAAAGCCCATATATAGGAACTCCAAGATTAATAATGTACACATTAAATGTATTTTCCTTTATAAAATATCGATGGGGTTTAATCAATTGATTAATTATTTATTCTCTTAACTTATCAATTTCTCTAACGGATCCGATACGGCGATGTCTTTGCATTCGAGCACCAAAACATATTAAGAGGATATTTAATTCAAATTCCATTTTTGTATATCTCATAAACTCTGGTGGTCAAATGATCATTATTCCAAAATCATCAAGGTATTAGTCTTTAAAAGGAGACCTCACTTATTAATAACTCAAAGAATGATAATTACTTAATTACCTATTTATAATATACTCAGGATTAAGAAAAATAGCATAACTAACATTGCCTTAGATTTAATTCCTTTTTACAAAATATTACCTTTAATTAAATCTCTCTTGACCCTCTCAACATGAGTACAACATAACTCACTTTGAGATTCTATAATAACCAAAACAGATTATTTAATAGAATATTACAATCTAAATAAAGTCTTACGACTTTGTTATCATTTGTGAGACAATTCATTAATTATGAGAACCTATGACCATGTCTTCTATGAATGTATCCATATGATCATATATTGCATAATTAATCTGGACCTTATACATTGAAACAATGTACGTATTATAAGAATTTAGAAATTCATACTATTAAAATCGAGGAAAATGAAATTACAAATAGTCTTGCTTTTAGAGCATAAATGTAACGAACTCCCACTTACTGTAAAGTAAGCCTAGGTCACTCCTAAGACCCATATAATTTACATGCTTCTCAAACACACGTTTAGGAAGGGACTTAGTAAAAGGGTCTACAAGGTTCTCCTCGGATGCTATCTTAGTAACCACTGTGTCTCCTCTATCAATGAAGTCATTGATCAAGTGAATTTTCTGATATGTGTTTACGCCTTTTGAGACACAGGTTCTTTGGAGTGTGCCCTACGGCCCCACTATTGTCCGTGGGGGTGTGTGCCAATTTTCACTTGGCATCACATGGAAATCCAAAAGGAATTTTTTAAGCCACGCAACTTCTTTTGCAGCTTCGGATGCAGCCACATATTCAGCTTAAGTTATGGAATCCATAACCTGAAGTCTATTTGGAAACTCCTCCAGTGAGTAAAACCTCCGTTTAATGTAAACACATATCCAGATGTTGATTTACTGAGTCAATGTTCCCGCCGTCGAATGCAGTATAACCAAGTGTTTCAAGTCTCCGGCGCAGAATACACTGACATATAATGCCTCGTTCTTTTCAAATGCCAAGTATATGTTTCCTTTAGTCAGTGTTCCACTACAGATTGTGTTTTGGTATGGAAACTTACGATTCCTCTTGCATATCGGATATCGGCTGGTGCATAGCATGGCATACATGGGACTACCTCTGGCGAAGCATAGACACTTACTCATAGTTCTTTCTCTTGAGAAGTTTTGGTGATTGTCCCTTAGAAAGACGAATTCCATATTTTGAAGAGAATAAGTCCTTTTCTTGAATTCTCCACCGCTGCCAAAATCTGTGGCCATTATTTTGTAATGTAGGACACTTGGGATAGAGCTAACACCCTATTCTTTTAGTCTTGTAAAAGTTCGATTCCTAGAATATAGTTAGCTTCACCCAAATCCTTCATATCAAATTGCTTTTTTAGGTAACCCTTCACGCCTAACAACACCTTCACACTGTTTCCAATTAGTAGGATTTCATCTACGTAAAGAACAAGGAAGACTACCACTGTACCTTGAATCCGTTTGTACACACAAGGTACATCAGAACTTTTCTCAAAATCGTATGATTTGAGAACTTGATCAAACTTGATTTTCCATGACTTGGATGCTTGCTTAAGTCCATAAATAGACCTATGAAACTTGCAAACTATGTGTTCTTGACCTTTTGCTATGATCCACTTCGGTTGTTGCATGTAGATGTCCTCTTCCAACTCTCTATTTAAGAAAGTTGTTTTGACATCCATTTGCCAAATCTCATAATTAAGAGCTTTCGCTAGAGCTAAGAGAATCTGGATAAAATTAAGCATGGCTATTGGCAAAAGGATTTCATCATAATATATCCCCTCTTTTTGGGTATAACCTTTTGCCACCAATCCAACTTTGAAGGTTTCAATCTTAGATGTGTCCTCTCTTTCTCTTGTAGATCCACTTGCACCCAATGGGTTTTACCCCTCTAGGAGCTTCTACAAGAGACCATACTGAGTTTGAACCCATAGATTCTATCTCACGGTCCATCGCCTTTTTCTCTTGCACGCCGACGTAAACTTTGTGCTTCTTCCGTATGTGGCCAGGGTCATCATCAAGATTATCCAAAATGACTTGATAAGTTTATCCTAACAAGGCATACCTTGTTGGTTTACGTATTGTCCTCCCACTAAGAGTTTTTTGCATTGGCTGTTGTTGTACATGAACAAGAGGATCCAAGTTTGGTGGTTCAGGTGAATTTTCAATCTCTTCTTCAGGTTCTTGTTCTTAAGTTTCTAGAATTTGGTCCTATGCCATTTCCTGTGTTTGTTCACCTTAGAGTACATGTTGAATATATTCCCCTCTTTGAACATTAACAGGAAACATAGATGGAAAATTAGGAGTTTCTTGTGGATCTGGAACTGAGTTAAGCTAGTCAAGAGCCACTTTGCTCCTAGGTTTAAAATTGTTCATATAATCCTCATACGAAAGTAGGCATTAATTGATCACTATTACATTCTTTTCCTTTGGATTATAAAATATTCCACCTCTCGTTCCCTTAGGATAGCCAATAAACATACATATTTATGTACGAGATTCAAATTTTTGTGATTTACATTGCTATGACAATCGAGGCACTGGTCGAATATGGTTAAAACTGGGTTTGCGCCCTTTCCATAGCTCTATGGGTGTCTTTGAAACAAATTTAGATGGAACCAAGTTTAATATGTAAATAAATTTACATTTTTCTAAGGCATATCCTAAAAGTTCGAGGAATGATAAATAATTGACATCGACACCATATCTAAAGGGTTCTTCTCCTTTCAAAGACTCTATTTTGCTAGGGCATTCCAGGAGATGATAATTGAGAAATTATCCCCTCTTTAGCCAAGTAAGCCTTGAACTCTTTAGATAGGTATTCACCGCCTCGGTCAGAACGTAGCTACTTGATATGGATGCCTAATTGCTTTTTTACCTTAGTCTTATATTCTCGAAACTTTTCAAAAGCTTTAGACTTGTGGTGGATTAGGTAAACATATCCATATCTTGAGTAGTCATTAGTAAAGGTGATGAAATACTCATACCCGCCTCTGGCTTGAATGCTCATTGGTCCACACACATTAGTGTGTATCAATTCCAACTGCTTAGTAGCACGATTTCCTTTGGCCTTGAAGGGCCTCTTTGTCATTTTACCTTCCAAACATGATTAGCATCTTGATATAGGTTTAGATCAAAGGAATTTAAAATTCCACTTTTAACCAAAACGTGAATTTTGTTAGGATTAATATGACCTAATTGCAAGTGCCATAAATAGGTTTCATTTTAAACCTTTATTTTCTTAGATAAGGGAAGTTGTTCATCATCAATATGTTTAATGGCATTAATACTATAGGACAAAGGAGTTAAGAAATACAGACCATTCATCAATATTTCAGAGCAAATAAAAGTATTATTACTCTTAATTAAAATTGAGGAATTAAATTTTCTGTTAAACCCCATTCAACTAAACAGCTAACATAAACCAAATTCCTCTTAAAATCTAGAACAAGCAAACAGTTTGATAAACGTAAAGTTTTATTATCAAAACATAACTCCATAAGTCCTACTGCCACTATGAAGACATATTGCCGTTCCCGATTTCAAGCTATTTTGTCCTTTATTGGAGTGGAATACTTTGTTTGAACCACTCCAAGAGTAGCAAACATAGTTTAGGTAGCTCTGAATCAATGATCAATTTATCATTGTAATTCTTCGCTCATAAGCTTGAAGAACATTTAGATTACCTATCTTTCCATAGTGCTAATGTAATTATTTCCCCAACCAATGACTTTTGACTCAAAATTGTAGCTAGAGTTACATGATGTAATTTTACGAAAAAAAAGTAAGGTTTATTTATTGCAACAATATCCTTGTTTCCATTATAAACATACGTTGGGCAAGATGCGCCCGTCCGAGAGTTACGAGTACATGGCTAATAGGGCGTATACGAGCACCAAGTGAAATTGAAATACTTTTGGGAGTTATTATTAGGGATGAAAATATGAATGATAATTTAGTGAACCCGGAATTGTGGTACTAGAACAAGGATAAAATTGTAATTTACATAAGGGATAAGAAAATCATAAAATGAGTAGAGATGGGATATAATAGAAATAACAAGAAGTGAAATTTCAATATTTAAAGAATTTAGGACCAACTTGCAAATTGGAGAATTTTGAGGCTATAAATAGCCATGAGACAAACCAAAATCATATTTTTGGTCTCATTTGAGTTAGGAAGCCGTGGAGAAAGAGGAGAATAGAAAGAGAGGAGGAAAGAGAAGGAGAAGTCCAATATCAGGTATGGGATCTTAGAGTATATTTTGATGTCTAAGGTTTTGGTATGGAAATTCCATGAAGATTTGTTCTTCCTTTGTCAAGGGTTTTGGAAGAGGTCACCTAAACCCTAGATTTTTGTTGAGGTTATGTGGGTAAAACCCCAATTGGTAGAAAATAAACATGGAATCATCATAATTATTTGGTTTATTGAAGAATTGGTGTACCTTTGGTTGGGTCGTAAGATTTTACCTAGGGTTTGTGGTATAATTTCAAATCACCAATTCAAAGTGTTATGAAGTTGTTTTAGATGAATTCCATGTTGGTTCTTGAGGTATTAAGGAATGGGAAGTTGTATGAAGAGGGTGGTACAAAAGTGGCAAAAGAAAGAAGCAATTAAGGCAGAATTTCCGAGGGTGTGCCGAGTGCAGTGCAGTACATGCAGTCTGATACGAAGGCGACATCTTGATACAGTCCCGACTGCTCTGGTCTGAGCTAACGAGAGATACAACACATCTTAGGTACAAGTCCAAAATTGTACCGTTATCTCTGTATTTATATCGTGCTTTACCTCTGCTACAATTGAGCCCAAAATGCCCAGTTGTGTAGTTTTTGCGTAATTAAACTAAATTCCTTACACCGTTAGTATAGGAACACTAAATGATTAGAGGTTCAAATAAGATTAGAACTCGACGAAAAACGTAGCGTACCTCGCCGCCTCGGCGAAGCTTCGCTTCTCCTCGACGATATTCGTTGAGTGTGACTAAGTCTTGGAAGTAAGTTAAGTTATGTGATTTCGTAGGCAATTAATATTTGCCGTATTCGATTGAGTGAGTAGGTTAAAAAGCAAAGGCTGGAAAAGTGTGGAATCGTGCTAAAGTTTAGTAAGCAAAAAAGGTGAGTGTTCTAAACCTATTTTTCTCAAATACTAGTGTATTATTATTATAAACTGTTTTACACTGGTATTTAATGGTTTTGAGTTGTAAAACCATTTTTCAAGCAAGTAAGCAAATAGTTTTGAATTATTAAACCATTTTTCAAGCAAGCAAGCAAGTAAGAAAATGGTTTTGAATTATTAAACCATTTTTCAAGCAAACAAGCAAGTAAGTAAACAAACAATGGTTTTGAATTATTAAACCATGTTTCAAGCAAGCAAGCAAGCAATCGTTTTAAATTGTAAAACCATTTTTCAAAGAGCAAGCAAGCAAGAAAGCAAGCAAAGAGAATATTTGTGAAAACAGGCCTAACTAAAATCTCTAGTTCTAAGCAAGCAAACTGGTCAGAGGTATTCCGTACGTGCATGGTGGTGTTAGGATCTCATACATGCATCTTAGTTTTTGCCTGGTCGGCAAACTTAGGTCATGCATCATGGCATTTAAAGGAGACCGTGACACGTACAGGAGTATATAAGGTTAAGAGCTCTAACTAAATTATGGTGATGGAGACCCAGGTCAATTCCACCATATTTACCGGAAAAGGTGATGCGGACACAGGTCCTTCCACCGGCACGGTCGATGCCCAGGCTCCCATGTTCACTAGGGTACAACAAGCAAGTATAGGCCTCCAGTGGTTGATGATTTATAAGCATGATCATTCAGTTTTAAAAAATCAACCATTGGTGCACGGTTGAGCCCAGGCTCCCATAGAGATTTTAATGCATGGTTGAGCCCAGGCTCTCGTAGAGATTTAAAAGCAAACGGTTGAGCACAGGCTCCCGTTTATATTTCAAAACGATCGGTTGAGCCCAGTCTCCCGTGGTGATTTTAAGCAAACGGTTGAGCCCAAGCTCCCGTTTTTATAAAAAGTTTTGAGAAACTTTTAAAGCAAAAGGTTTGTGAAAGGTTTTAAGAAACTTTTCAAGCAAGATAAAGCAAGCAAGCAAGAGAAATTTTGAGAAGTTTTATAAACTTTCAAGCAAGCAAGCAATAAAAGTTTTATAAGCTTTTAAAGAAAAGCAAAGCAAAGCAAGCAAGCAAGTATTAAAAGTTTTATAAACTTTTAAAAGCAAGCAAGTACATAAAAGTTTTAGAAATTTTTAAAGCAAGCAAAGCAAAGTAAGCAAGCAAGGATTCTGGAAAATATTTGTAAAAGAGAGTTTCTGAGTTTTGAGATGTTTAGGAAGGCAAAATATTTTATAAAGCATACACTCAGGCTCGTTTAGCTCATTATTTTCTATTTAAAAACTATATTTTCCTAGGTCTGGTCTGCGCAGGCAGCTAGAGCGCAATAGGATTTGCCACGACATCGATTATAAGTCTTATTAATAATATTTTGTAAGAATATACTTTGAATTTGTATAATGGAACATATGTATGTACATAGTATAGTTGTGAAAATGATTGGGGTTGCTGGTTGCCATAATTGGAAAATTGTGGAAGATGTGTATACAGGATTTGGAATTATACTATATGCGGTCGATCATCTTTGGGGTTTCTAGCTTCAAGATTTTACCAAATCTTGAGTTGGAAAAAAGAAGAAAAATTTTATACGAGGTTTAAGCGAGCAATGCGGCCGGCTTCACGGGAATTTCTAGTCGTTGGAGTATGGTGGGGGTTTACTATTGATAGTAAACACACCTGTTGGTAGGTGGTGGGGGTGTGTGAATATTATAACCGACTAAAATTTTGACTATGATACGAAGTCTCTACCAAGTTAGCTTCTCGGAAACTCAAATAGTAACTTGTTGGAATATGTCTCAAATTCCTAATTAGTATTAATTCCTATTTGTAAGGAATATTTTATAGGATAATTCTTAAGTCATTATATTATTGTAATATTAGGTTTCCTTATAGAATAAGGAAAGTAGTTAGTAATATCACTATAAATATTCTAGGTCATGAGGGGAAAAAGTTATGAGAGAGATGGGCTTGTAAAGGCTATAAGAGGTGTGTAGAGATGTGAGAAAGAATGGGGATACCCGGTGGGCGAGGATTTGCATGGGAAACATGAGATGTTTCCGGAACCTAATTGTATGTTGTTCACCTCTGTAATATTTTCTTTCATATAGTGGAAAGATTCTCTCTCATCCATGGATGTAGGTATGGTTGATCGAACCACGTTAAAACCTCGTGCATCATTGTGTTTTTTTTTTGTTCTTGAATTATTATCATCACATTAAAGCTTAAAGTGACACGACAATTAATTATCGATCAGGTTCAAACTTGGTCATGGTTATGCTTTATCGAATAGGTGGTGTGCTACGGATCTTCATATAGGTGTTGCTATTCCACGATGAAGAGGAGTTGTTATAGATAAGAGCAAGCTCTCAAGCTAGGTGGTGCTTCATGTAAGGCATGTGGAGAATGCAATAGAAGCCAAAGAAAACTCTAGGGTGTAGAGAATGGATGTATGGATGATCGTTTGAGAGGAGATTCAGTGGTACTAGTTCGAGGGGAGAATTGTTCGAGCTTCGAATTGAAGATCTCTAAAAGAACAAAATGTTTCAAAGCACACAAGATGAAGACAAAAAGGAATTTCAGTTCAGGGTGGAGTCAATGATGGAATTTGATCCAAGGTGGAGATTGTTGGAATATGTCTCAAATTCCTAATTAGTATTAATTCCTATTTGTAAGGAATATTTTATAGGATAATTCTGAAGTCGTTATATTATTGTATTATTAGGTTTCCTTATAAAATAAGGAAATTAGTTAGGAATATCACTATAAATATTCTAGATCATGAGGGGAAAAAGTTATGAGAGAGAGAAGGGCTTGTAAAGGCTACACAAGGTGTGCAGAGATGTGAGGAAGAATGGGGATACCCGGTGGAGCGAGCGATTTCGCGGTTCAGGGTATGGATACAAGGAATGAGGAAACATGGGATGTTTAAAGTCAGTGGAGGAAATTTATTTCGCCAATAACTCTATCGTAAAATTGGAAAGATTCTCTCTTATTCGTGGATATAGGCATTGTTGGCCGAACCACGTTATAAAACCTCATACATCTTTGTGTGAGGTTTTTTTTTTTTTTTTTGTTCTTGAATTATTATCATCTACATTAAAGCTTCCGTTGACACAACATAACCCATGACAGTAGTGAGTTTCTATGTTAATACACCAGAAAAGTCCCTAAGTAAGTCGTGGGAGTCACAATGGTCTCTGTGAAAGACTGCTTACCTTAGGCTCTTATCGCCCTTGCGACAGGACTTTCCTAGACATGTACCAACAAGTCATTATCCATGGGAAATTGATTTGGAACCTTCTTAGATAACACATACATGTATCAATCTAAACTTTGTTTCAATAAGCTTTGGGCTTTCAATAACACTAACAGAGCCTCATTGAGAGAATTATTAATGTTACTAAAATTGAATGTAATAACCATTAATTTAATTTCAAAATTATCTTTAGTATCCAAGTGTTGTCGACATTGGAAGGCGATCCTGACCTCATTAAAAATTTGAAATTATTTTAAATCCAATCCAATAAAATTCGATCATGTTTATTTGTTGGGGCATCTCATAACCATTTTATTATTGGACCCTTAATAGAGATTGTAGGTTTCAAATTAATTAAGTTAATTTTAACCTTCACCCATTCAATATTTTACATTAATTTTTTAGGTTTTCCATAATAATATTATCTGGGCGGTAATGTTACTAAATTGAATGTGATAACCATAAATTTAATTTCAATATTATCTTTAATACTTGAGTATTGTGTCGACATTAGGCTAGTACATTAGACTTGTAATTTTTTTCTAAGGAAACATGGATTAAATTCGTGAGCTAATAGAGACCAAGAATCCTAACTTGATGTACGGCACATCAATCCATGCTCCATCAAGTCTTGAAATTCTTTGAATTGTGGGCCAAGTTAAAATTGGTTTCTAGGGTTTTTAACCCTTAAAATCACAAAATTCTAACTAGTCCCCCTCATAAGCCGAGCACCAAAATCATCGTCAATCACCATACATAACTCAGATCATCACGAAAACTAGCAGGAAGGTAGATCACCACATGAGAAACCAATTGGCCAAAATTTATCTAAATTTGATGTTGCATGCGCCCCCACGTGTCGCCAGAAGTCAGAAACCAAAATAGCCTCCAGTTGCCAAACAAAGCTTAGATCATCATGAAATTTTATAGAGGGGTGGAAAACCACATAAGAAATGTACTGGTTAAATTTCATCCAAATTTGAAATTGTATGCGCCCCCAGCCAACGTCTAAAGACAAAAACTAAAATCATTGTCAATCACTACACAGACCTCAAATTTCCACGACATTTTATAGAAAGGTAAATCACAAAAAGAGTTAGCTAGCCAAATTTGGGCCCAATCCAAGATAGCATGCATCCCCACGTACCCTTGGAAGCCAGGCACGTGAGTCCTAGTCTAGACCGCTTTAGAAGGCGTGTGTGGGTGCGTGTCGGGTCTTCCGGAAACCCTCTTCTTCCCATTGACCCTCCCTTGTTTCCCCTACATGATTCTGGTGTTGGTCCGTCAAACTGGAGCTTCGATCAACACAAAAAATGATGAATAGTAACATGTAGTAGTTCTTCTTTGGGTACTTATTACATAATTATCCAATAAAACTGAATTTACATAAAATTATCCAATAAATAAATAAATAAATCGGAAGAATAACTAATCTTATGATTAGCCTCCAAGTTACATCCCAAAAAAAAAAAAAAAAATCAAAGTTTTACCATGGATTAAGGCAAAAATAAAACATTCATTCATACAAAAATATAAATAACATGAAACATAGAACCTATGTGCCATGTATCTAATTATATCAAATATATATGTAAAAAAAATAATGATTTGGTTTACCACACACTGATTCAATCTAGGCTTTGATACCAATTGTTGGGATCAATGTACAACGGAAGCCTAGATCATGATTGAATAAGATGTGTGATAAAGTAACGTCATCATCCTTGGGGTTTACTAACCTCTTGGCATGGGATCTTCCAAGCTATTCTAGTCGCGATAGATCTGTGTGTAGGGGCGCCTAATTGCTAGAGACCAGAGGAAAGAACACCCGCGTATGTGTATAAAGGCCATAGGGAGAATGTATGAAGGTTCTAGGAAGAGGGGTCTATTTATAGATTCAAAATCCTAACCTTATAAGGTTACTTGTCTGACAAGCAAACAATCCTTGTCTTATAGGGTTTCTTGCCTATCAAGTGACCTAACTCCTTCCTTACTAGGTTTCTTGTCTCTTAAGTAATTATTAATGGTCTCTGTCACTAATTAGCTAGCCTAGGGATCCAACGGCCCATTATTTATTTTGGCTCTTGATCAACAGCTCAGATTGTTTCTAGAGCATAAATCATACACTATTATCGTTGATCATGGAACAATATTTGTTTCTTTTATTTACAATAAGGATGTTGTTCCTAGCCAACAACCATATCCTCAACTAATCATGTCTTGGAGCAACCAACTTTATGCTTCGGTGTTTAGAGGATTTAGTGATTTCAATCTTCGTGAGAATGGTACATGAACTAAACCCAAGATATGATGATGGTCTATTTTGAGATGATTACATACTATCATTACATTCTTTTAATTTTTCTTTCAATTTTTGTTCAGGCTTGTTATTTTGAATTGTATATTTGTTAATGATTTTTTATTTGAAATAAGATGCTCTTTATTCCATTGAACATACTTGTTTGAGGGTCTATATAATTGAAAGTTCTCTAAATATACTACGTTGGGGTTGTTTACAACATTCTAAATTGATTTGATCTCATTTCTAGTTTGTTCAACAATATCACCCTTCAATGATGCTTATTAATTTGAATAAGCTGGAAGCATTTTTTTTTTTCATTGAAGTAATCTCTTTAATGTGTCCTTTTGTTACACCAAACAACAAGCCCATTTTAGTTTCTCAAAATGCATGCCAAAGAAAAGAATAGACATTGCAAAGAAAAAAAAGGAAAAAGAAAAAAGAAAAGAAAGAACAAGAAAAAATAAAAGAAAATTCCTATTGGGTATGGTTGGACGCTTGTTCTTTGCTACTAATATTTTTCATACCATGTATTTAAATGTGACACCTCAAAACTCGGGAGTCCGTTGACCAACCACCAACCTGCAGAAAACTTGTAGATGTCGGGTAACCCGATACCACACTATTGTGTCCCCTTTATCGGGACCCATAATTTATTAAAAATTGGACAGAGTCTCCTTTGTACAGGGAGCTCTACCCAAAAATACAACCTGTACAATAGATAATAGCATGGCCCATCGGGGCCAAATATCATATCATGACCTCTCCGGGTCCATCTACGAGTGAAAATGCATTTATCCATACTCAAACATAATGCACAAGGCTATAATACCATAGTCCTTAAGATTTTAATTACAATACCCTTTACATAAAAACATATATCAAAACAGTTTGTTCTAATATATTTCTAGTGAACCAAAGCCACACCCGGGCTTTTCTTCCACGATGGCGGCCTCGAGTGAGCGCCATCTCCCTACACATTCCCTATTCCTAAAAGGTGGTCCCACAACGCGGTGAGCAATGCCCAGTAGAGTAAACTCCTATAGAGGCTTCTCCCCACTTAAGTGCACATGCAATGTTCACTCTCAACATTTCACATTCACATTTCAACAAGAACATGTCAATTCTATATGGAATACTACATGCCATGTCATGAAATTAGACGCGACTCATCATGTACCATGCGCCCAAGTCCTCACCGACTCCATGGCAGCAAGCCGTGTGTGATAAACCCGTTAAATACGGATGACATCCAATGATCATTCTTTTCAAAACAAATTTCATTTGTTTATAAACCAAAATCTTTTTGGATGATATCTCACAATAACATTTTATATTCAAAATCATGCGCCTTTATGTGGGTAGTGGATTTTTGGTGTCGCACCATGGGCTCCACAAACCCAGACACTTTTACGGCCTTTCACCGTTGGGGATTATGTCGACCTGGTGGCGGGGTTTTCACCGGGAGAATCTACCCACCTTTGGCGATACGGCTTTTCTTTACCATTTACAAAACCATGTCTAAGAGCTTTCGCTGGGCGTTGTCCCAGTACGAGCCCACACGTCAAACACGAGCACGATTAATCGATTCACTAACCACTTTTACCCATTTTAATGCTTGATATCACGGAGTACATATACAATGCAAGATGCCAATTGCATAACCATATCATGTCGCATGCATAATAAAAGATCACCCACATGTGACAGTTTCGCATGCTGGTGTCATGGACCACATTACCTGCATATGATTTCCATGCATCATTCCATTCATGTCAATATTTCATGCAAGCATATATTAACATTCACATTCAACATGTCATTACATTAGAACATACTTATTGACATCCAATCAATTACTACCAAGCATATTATTCAAACTCAAGCAAGGACAACCTCATCCTCAAAACCAATTGTGGCATAGAGATGCTTACAAAACATTCCACACAACAAGCCATAACGGACCTGGGGATAGTTTTAACTTGGTTTAGAAAACTAGCCCCCTAACAGTCTCAAAATGCGGACTGTTGTTAACGTCCTAGTGTAGTGATCCGGAAAAGTAGGCCATAACTTGCATTATAGAGGTCCGATTTGGGTTATTCAAAAGCCTAACATCAAGTTCTCAAATAGATATACAATTTCCTTAAAGGATACTAGTCAAAATTCTCACTTTTTCCCAAAAACAATTTAGTCCAAAAAATATGGACAGTAGGTTCGGCCAAAAGAGGGTAGCATGGCGGAGTCCACTAACTCAGGACCATAGCAGGTTATAGGGTCCACTTTACGTGATTAAAGACCTAACATCAAGTTCTTAGATAGAGTAGATTTCCTTGAAGAAACTAAGTCAATTTCTCCATTTTTCCCAACTGAAAATCAGTCCCAACTTAGGGCTTAGTGGAGGGTCATTTTCACACCACATGTCAACACTTGGTACAAAAATCAAGTTTTCAGTAAATATATGAGCACCAAATGCCATGCACAGGCATATGGTCAGATTCTAGACTCAAATATCTTTCCATAGAGTCTAAGAACGTGCGAATCGAGTCCGAACGAGAAAGATATGACCGTCCAAAGTTGGAGGCTTAAAGGGGTGCACGACTACGCAGTTGCGTGACAAAGAGCTCCTTGAGAGCTCTAGTACACGCCATTTTGACCCGAAACCATCCGGAATAGCCCTTTTCCACCAGCCACATGATTAGTGCCCAAAAAGTGCAATTTTGAACCCTATATTAGATAGGTTTTGAGTGCTTTTTGCGCATTAATCATGTCATTTATACCAATTGAAGTGTGCAAGTTACCTTAGTAACACTTATGCCATTTAGAGAGGTGTTTTTTGGTTGTTTGTAAGTTTTGTACACTTATGGAGTTCAATCTCAATACAAATGATCGATCATGAAGTTGGAATTCAAGTCTCGGCCATCAAACAACCCAGAATCAATGAGAAAACCAAGGCAAAGTGAAGAAAATGAGATCACGATTGAGACGGGATGAGAAGCGGCGAGCGGTGACCAATGGAGCAGTAGCGCGGGAGAAACACATTGATTTCGCTAAAAACTAGCGAAATGCATCTAAGCGAAATTTTCATGCCTCGTCATGCTTTGTAGTGTCACAACCGACTTCAATTTTTGGCATATTACTCTCTTGTCCTATAACTTAGCGGGGTGTTACAGGCTTTTGGTATTTTCATACCTTGAGGGCTATATAAGCCTCTTGTTTTGTAACCTAATATCGATTTTGGGAAGGAGAATAATTTTGTAAGTTTTATTTTTGTAAATAAAGTCTTTTATTTTTAGTTTTTGCTTTTCTTTCTCTCTTCTCTCTCCTCTTTCTACCCTTTCTCGGTTGCCAAACACCCTCCAAAGGATGACAACGGAGGATGAGGCGCTAAAACCACTAAGCTTCTTGAAGTAAAGGGCATTTTAGCTGGGGTAAGATCTTTAGGTTCTTTGGTGGTTGCCACCGCTTTTCATGCGTGGGTAGTGTACTTATGGCCTATATTCTCAAAGCTTAGTTGCATAACTGTAGGATGTGTGGTTGTGTCTCTCATGCTTTAGAATCATTGTTCTTTAGATGGTTTCACGAGCCTGCGGGTAATATTTACATGTTAGGGTTCTTCAAATTAGGGTTAAATAACATTTACTTTTATTGTTTGAGGCCCAATACTCTCCATGCTTTAGGATCCGGTGCTTAGTGGCCAGTGTTGTGGCTCTTTAGATGGTCTTTCACGAGCCTCGAAATGATAATGGAATGTTAGGGTTTTAAACTAAAAAGGGGCCATAACTGCATCCTGTGTTGACTCAGTTAGGAGTTATTTCATGGGTGAGGTTTTCTAGTTAAATATAGATCCGGTTATGCCATGGACGCATGTCATAACACAGGGAAATAACCGGGGACTCGGTTAGCCTAGGATCTTAAACTCGGTGAAACTCTTGCTTGAGGAGTTCTTTTCTTATTTTTCTTCATTTTTATTTTGATTGCAAACCATCCACTTAACTTCGGTTTCACGGTCATTAGTTTTCAAACCACTTCCTGTTTTTAACCAAACCCCAAAATCCGTTAATTCACAGTTTGATTTCCTCAAATCATTTTAATGCGAAGAAAACCCGTCCCGTGTTCGACCACTGAGCCCTTTATCTTTGCGGTAGCTTGACTACGCATTGGGAGAACTACGGATACAAATTTTGTTGATTCCGCTCACCCTACCGTGGCACGAATCAAATGGCGCCGTTGCCGGGGATGGTGCCCTAGTGCAAGTGAGGAGCTGTGGAACACTTGTGATCCTCATCACAAGTCTTGGTGAATTTCCTTTTATCATTTTACAGTCATTTTTTCTTAGTTTTATTTGACTGTTAAAAAAAAAAAAAAAAAAAAAAACCAGTGTTGCAGGATAGTTTCTGTGTTGTTTTTGTGTGGCCCTATTTCAAACTGCAGGATTGTTTTCCAGTGCTTTGAATTGAGAGAAAATGGAACACCCATATGGAGCAATACGATCGGGAGAGGGTAACCACAGAGCTTACATGTGACTAGGGATTCTGAGGAACCTTCCATACCGGTGGCAACAACTTTGTGAGAAATCCAAACCCACCTAGGTCTATGAGGACTATAGAGACCAATGGATGAGTGCTTTTTGTCTATAGTGTTCCCTCAACTTATGCACCTCCTGAACCTCCATGTTATGCCCCCACTTCCAGCGACCTTAACCACCACCCCTTATCCTGATATTGAACAAGCCATCCACGAATTTGAGCAAACAAGTGGACAATTTCATAGAGGATAATAGGGTGGTGAATGTTGACTAATAGGAAATTGAGGCAGTGAAAGAGCTCACGAACAAGAGGGCGTGGACTTCAAAGTGAAATGGAGCTTAAATTGGACAACTTGCGTGTTCGATTTTAAAGCTTGTGGCTGATCATGCGAGAGGAAGAGAGTCGAGAGGATGAGTGCTTGGCCGAAACAATTTTTGGAGTGAAGCGGGTTCAAGCTGCTGACCTCGAGGGAATTGAAAGTGGAATCATTAAAAGCTCTGAGGAGCTGCGGGATGCGATTAATTTTGCCTTGAATGAAGCGAAGAGGCAGAAACAACGCCTTGTTAAGCGGGGAGAGTAGTGGACATGAAACGAGGAAAGAGCCCCGAACTATCCTTCAACTAATCCCCATGAAGTTAAATCCTAGGCTGCCCACTTTGCCCCGAGATACCAAATACCCCTTGCTAGTAGCCCTTGAGTTGATCAAGTATATATTCTACCTCCTGTCGCACCTGGCCACACCGACAAAATCAAAGCCCGTGACACCGGCTCCCAGCTAAGTCCGACCCATTGCCCGTGACACTCCACATTTCGGAGTCTTCATCTTTGCCCATGCTGCGGCACAACGAAGTCTCGAACATCCACCACCAAGGCCACCCCCATCCTTTGCTTGTGTTGCAAAACATTAGAGGCTAAGTGGCTTACGTACATGCCTTTGCCACTACATCGAAAGAAGATATGTCACATTGCATGGCATAGTGGTTGGTTCGGGTGTGGGTTCGGGTTTAAGACACCGGACCTAGCATTTCTAAACCCCTCCCAGCTTTTTGTTTAATTTTCTTGTTTGTTTTATCTTATTTTTAGTTAGTTTATGTTTGTAAATTAATTTTTTCTTTTAACAGTCTTTTTCTAATTTTCTTGTGTTAAATTTTGCGGTTTGTGTGCGATTTTGAAGCAAAAATGCAAATTTTGAAACCTGGAATGAAGAACTCAACAAGCAGAATTTCGCAAATGTTTCGCAATTGTTTCGCAATTGTAGCGAAATCAAGAAAATTCGCTAATAGCGAAAATTGGCCAAAAATTTCGCTAGCTAGCGAAATTTCGCTAAAATAAGCGAAAATTTCAAGCGAAAATGCCAAATTTCGCTAAAAACAATTCCTAGCGAAAAATTCTGGTTTAGCGAAAATTGCAAATTTCGCTAAGATTGCGAAGTGATTGCGAAGTGTTTGCGAAATTTTCAATTTTCGCAATCCTAGCGAAAATCCCACAGTTTTGACCTCCAATTTTGTTTTTCCCATAACTTTTACATCCGAACTCCGTTTTAGGCGTTCTTGGTACCGTTAAGACTTAGAGGTGTAGAATCTAAATATGTCCAGAAATAACATTTTGGGATTATTATGAAAGTGTAATTTTAAAATGGTCCAACTGGTCACCTTTTTCCTCTCTTTCTTGTCCTAATTTGTTTATTTGGAAACCGACGGGTCATAAGGCGTCGATGGAAAGCTTGTGAGGTCTCCTATCCAGAAATGATCATATTATCATGAGGTAACACTTCCTTATCTAATTTTCCATTCGAACCCCATTGGACTTGCAGATACTTGGGTTGGGGGGAGAGTTAATGAAGTGGATTTTATATTTATGCTTTGTTAGTATTTTGTGCAAGCCCATTTTGTGATGTTCAGTGGCTTGCTGGGTCCCCTTTCTATAAAGTTGTTATACATTACAGCTTACTTTTTCAAAATTTGGGCCCGTTTTTGCAACCAAACTTTTTGTGGTTTTGCCTAACCTATGGTTTGAAAAATTGAAGCTTTGTCCAATTCTATTGATG
This sequence comes from Tetrastigma voinierianum, assembly GCA_016808115.1. Taxonomy (NCBI): domain Eukaryota; kingdom Viridiplantae; phylum Streptophyta; class Magnoliopsida; order Vitales; family Vitaceae; genus Tetrastigma; species Tetrastigma voinierianum. Next base: position 71,836 of record JAEQBH010003918.1, on the reverse strand, counting down.
TTAGATTGATTCCATGCTTAGTTGAGTGAATGATTAGTTGAATTCTTATTGATTTCGACCTTTTTCTTCCACCTTTAGCTAACCACACACAAAGCACATTAGATTTCAATGATAGGCTGAAAAACTGTGCAACCTCCTTTAATTTGCATAACCTACCTAGTTTCATTGACGTATTTAATAAGTTAAGGACCATGTGGAAAAAGAAAAAAAAGAAGAAAAAAAAAGAAAAGAAAAAAAAAAAAAAGAAAGAAAAAGAATAAAAATTGCAATGCTTTGCCTTGAAACCCGAGCACGGTCAGGGGTATATGGCGAAAGCCTTTAAATAGGTGCCACTAAACCTTCAGCAGTTTGGGAGTCACCGACTTAGTCGCTACATGGGTGGATAAGTGAGTTAACAAGTTGTAGGTGCTTAATTCTCGAGAAGTCATTGAGTCGAGGGTGAAGCACAGTAGAGTTTGTGGTCAGTTGATCCTTTTGGCTTGATGCCCTAAACCTTAATTGGTTGGGAGTCATCGGTGGACCCCCGTTACACGGACTTTGATGAAGTCGAGTTTTTAGCATTGCACCCTACAACGCAAAAAGAATTGTGGAATAAGAGGTGGGTCCTGATCTATTTAGGTTGGTTAGCGTGCTAGGTCGTGGTAGTAACCAGGTTGGGGGGAGAGCGCAGTTTAGCAGTTTATTGTTGAGAGCTAATCAAATAAACACTTAGATTTTGGTGGAAGTTTAAGTTTGATTCATTGAGGAGGAGACTCTTTTGATGCTCGATTTTGTATGGTATTCATTCTCTCATGATAGTTTATTGAACACGGCCTTGATAATTCTTACTTAGGGTTAGGCATTACTTTTTCACAACCTTTTTGAAAATCACCACATGCATCTTTTTTTATTTTGCATTACTAAGGGGCCCAGCAACGTTTCGGTTCAGGGTGTGATTAGTGCCCAAGAGTGCAATTTGAGCTACTATATTAGATAGGTTTTGAGTCTTTGCGCATTAATAAATGTCATTCTCTGATTGAAGTGTCTGAGTTACCTTAGTAACACTTATGCCATTTAGAGGGTGTTTTTAGTTGTTTTGTAGGATTTTGTACACTTATGGAGTTCAATCTCAATACAAATGATCAATCATGAAGTTGGAATTCAAGTCTCAGCCATCAAACAACCCAAGAATGTTAGGAAAACCAAGGCAAAGTGAAGAAAATGAGATGCAGTTGAAGACGGGGATGAAGCGGAGCAGTGACGATGGAGCGATGCGCGAGGAGAAACTGTTGATTTCGCTAAAATTTGCTTGAAATGCGCGCCTCGCGAAAATTTTCATGCCTCGTCATGCTATGTGAGTAATGCAACCCGACTTCAATTTTTGGCATATTCTCTCTTGTCTATAACTTAGCGAGTTGTTAGGCTTTTGGTATTTTCATACCTTGAGGAGGCTATATAAGCCCCTCTTGTTTGTAACCTAATCATCGATTTTGGGAAGGAGAATAATTTTGTAAGTTTTATTTTTGTAAATAAAGTCTTTTATTTTAGTTTTTGCTTTTTCTTTTCTCTTCTCTCTCCTCTTTCTCTCCCTTTCTCGGTTTGCCAATACCCTCAAGGATGACAACTTGGAGGATGAGCGAAATTAAAACCACCTTCTTGATAAAAGGCTCTTCAGGTAAGATCTTTAGGTTGCTGGTGGTTGCCCTGCTTTTCATGCAGCGGGTAGTGTACTTATGGCCCTTATATTCTCAAAACTTAGTTGCATAACATGGGATGTTATTGATTTGGCCAATACTCTCCATGCTTTAGGACTGTTGTTCTTTAGATGGTTTTTACGAGCCTCTGAGATAATATTTACATGTTAGGGTTCTTCAAATTAGGGTTAAATAACATTTACTTTTTATTGTTTAGGCCAATACTCTCCATCTTTAGGATCAGGTGCTTAGTGTGAGGAATGCGCCAGAGCAACTTTAGATGGTCTTCTAGCCTCAAAAAATGATAATGGAATGTTAGGGTTTTAAACTAAAAAAGGGGCCATAAGCGCATCTGTGTTGACTCGATTGGAGTTATTTCATAGGTGAGGTTTCTAGTTAAATATGATCCAGGTTATGCCATGTGGACGCATGTCATAACACGAGAAATTAACCGGGGACCTCTCGGTTAGCCTAGGATCTTCAAACTGGAGTGGCCCTCTTGCTTCCAAGGAGTTCTTTTTCTTATTTTTCTTCATTTTTATTTTCAGTTGCAAACCATCCACTTAACTTTCAGTTTTTACAGTCATTCAGTTTTCAAACCACTTCCCTGTTTTTAACCAAACCCAAAAATCCAAATTTAATTCACCAGTTTTGATTTCCTTTCGAATCATTTGTCTGAAAACCCATCCACGTGTTGACCCTAGACCCGTATCTTTGCGGTAGCTTGACTACGCGTGGGAGAAGGCTCCCATATACAAATTTTGTTGATTCCGCTCACCCTACCGTGGCACGAATCACCACAATATCCTCCTAATTGAGGCCACAAAACATGCCATAAACATGGCATAAAACCATCCCACAATCAATCCCAAAATCAGCCCAAAAGTAGGAATAAAACCAAAGTAGGAAGAATCCCTACCTCTTGGAACATAGAAGAAACTCTAGGAAGTCCCGTGGACACTTCCTAAACCCGAAATATTTGATTTCCCAAACTCCACATTTGAATTCTCGGCGAAATCCACGTGTTTCGAATTTACCTACGTAGCCCTCTCGTCGAGTAGATGAATTTAGTTCTTGGCGACCAGTGCGTGACGAAATCCCATGAATCACCAAAGGGAACCTTCCTCTCTCTCTCTGTCCCTCTCTTTCTCTACACTAAAAAATATCAGGAAATGGGAGATCTCTCCCTCAAATGAGGTATTTTCCCCTTTTATACTTTGGATACGTGGCTCACGTCGTGCCACATGTCCCCCTTTGCTCGGGTCCCTTTTTGCCACGAAACAATTTATTTCGTCCTGATTTCAGTTCAAATTATCTTATATGATCTTTTTTTTTAAATTATTACCCAACTTCCAAGATTTTCTTCAAAAATCTCGTTTTTGGGGTCCATCGGACACCCGTTACCCCGAAAAACATGAAAATTCCATTTGTTTAGGAATTCGGCCAGAAATTCGCGGGGTAAGAAGATTTCCTGAAGATGAATCCAAGCGGTGAGGTCGGGTTTAGGTCATCTAAGATCTATAAATTTTCCAGGTTTGCAACCTATACTATTGCGGCAATTTACCGTTTTGTCATTTTTTAAAAAATTCAAATTTACCCGGATTTTATATTAAATGGAAGTATATCCCAATTTTCTTTGTGACGCCCCAAATCCAGAAGTCAGTTGACAACCGATCAACCTCTTGAGAAGACAAGTGGATGTGGGTAACGACACTACACCGTTTGATCCCCTTTTCCAGACTCGAGGTTGTGAAATCGGTACGGGGGAGTCTCTTTTGTACGGGAGCTCTACCCAAAATTACAACTGTGCATTTTCATGGCAACCTATCCCGATATTATTAAATGTACACGAGTCCACATACGAGTAAAAATGGCCCGCGTGAGGCCCATTTATCCATATAAATACAATCTATATCGCGAAGCCACGAGTTATTACATCACTCGTAATACAAAATATTATATTAAAACTAACATATTCTAATATAATATACAAAACATGGATCAAGGCCACAATTCGACCCGCTTCATGATGTTGTGTGATGTTTTGGGCAATTCCAAGATGAATTGTCGGATTGTATGTTAGCCCATGTGAGCTAAGTTTATGTTATTGCTATGAATAAATAACATGTGAATTTAGTATGTAAATTTTGTTAACATATGCATGATTGATGTATTAGCATGTGTTGTATGAAAATGGAATGTGCATTTCATATGCATTGAGACCAACCTAGAATAATAGGTGTGAGTGCATGACATGAAGCGTGTGATAAGCGGATTTCAAGGAGCGTTTTCCGAGAAGAATTGATGGGAGGGTTGTCAACCAGTTCATCTCGGAGGAAGACCCACTTGGCCCATTTCGGAGAGTTATCGTGATTCCTACTCGGAGGTTATCAGTAGATTCACAAGGCTTCGGTATTATGTTTTCAGAACAAAAACCTTCCGTTTTGAAAATGATGTTTTGTCACACTTGGTTTGGGCATGCGTGAGGGAGTCAGTGAGGGCTCGAGAAGTGGGAAAGGGTGAGTCACATTCTCATCCATTTTATGTAGACATTTGAGTAAGAACATATATGTTTTGCTTGAATGTTTGGTTTGCCATTGCATGAGCACTTAGGTGGGGGAGTAACCCATGTAGGACCATTCCATTATTGGGCATTGCTCACCCTGTCGAGGGAAAAATTATTTCAGGTACGAGGGAGTGTTCGGGAAGACGGTGCTCACTAGAGGCCGCTTTTGAGAAGAAAGTCAACGTGTGGCTTTGATCCTATATTTTTTGTAAAACATGTATTAGAATGATTAATTTTGAAACATGTTTGTATTAAGAGTGATGTAACAACTCTTGAAACTATTGTAATATAGTTAATTATATTTTGATGAGTATGGATATATGGGCCCGATGTGGCCATTTTTACTCATATATGGGTCTCATGATATGAGACATGCAGGTTTCCGCAGGTTGACGGTGGTCAACGGGACACCCTGGGATTTGAGGCGTCACATTATCTGCTTCTAAAAAGAGATAAATTTATTGAAATACCATGAGATGGAGTCTTATCCTAGTTAGAGATCTAGTTAAAGTAGGCTGATGTTTCCTAGCGGAATGGAGTTGTTGTTACCATAGGGGTTCCTTTTATTGCTGTCTTAGAGAGGCAATGGGAATAGGAGGAAATAGACAAAGAAAATTTTCATTCATCTTTAGTAAAAGCATGATTTTAAAAAGCATGATTTAAGTGCGGCCTTGAGGCTTGAAGTCTGACCACTCACTCTGAATGGAGTCTATGGCGCGGTCATTGACTGACTAAGGTGGTAAATAATGCGGGTTATAAAATGAAACAAACAAAGTGGACCGCGGCAAGGCGTGGCCATAGGTACCGTGGACAAATGTTTTAGGCGCGGGAATATCTAATTGGGTGTCTATAGGTTATAGTCGGGGTTTTGTTCTGACCGCGACCATAGGTGGTTCTATAGCCGGGGTTTTTTTCTGACCGCGGCCATAGGGATGCTCTAAGGTGTTATAGTGGGGGTTTTGTTCTGGCCGCGACCATAGGTGGTTCTATAGCCGGGGTTTTGTTCTGACCGCGGCCATAGGAGGTGTTAATAGCTGCCGGCTTGGTTGGCCAGCGGCCCTTAAGGGATAGTGAAATGGAATATGTTTAAAACATTTAGATCCATTCGGCTACGAGAAAAGGAAAACATTGGGATATTCTAAAAGGAAAATGCATGAGAAAATGCGTGACAAATCATAGAAAAAAACTATATATTCATAGGCAGATCAAAGTTTCCATGACGAAATAATCTCATCAATTTTTGCAATTAAAGCTAATGCGAAGTAATGCGAGAGAAAATAATGTAGAGTAATGCATTGCGCAAATTAAACTAGTAACAAAACTGAATCAAACAAAAACCCAAATCATAGCGTATGTTGAACCCAATCTTCTTCTTTGGTAGCTGCAACACATTCTTTGTGTTTGATCTTATCAGAGACCTCTACTAAGCTTCCAGCATATGTGGTTCTTTACAGACCGGACACGATATATAACCTTCATACGTATAAGCGGCATTACTTCTCTTATTGAATTCTTTAGGGTGTTCATCTTGGACATGGGGGCAAGGTCTTTCTGGCACTCCTCTTGTCCATAAGTTCTTCAGATCACCCCTCTTCTTCCCCGGTGTCAAAAATGTCCCTGCATCAGTTATGCCCATCCTTCGAAATGTCCCTGTGAGATCACCCAAGATGACTTTGAGTTACTAAGAATGACCATCTATATAGTGCATGACACATACTTTAAAGTGGACTCTTGTTCAATGCGGGAAACTTAGGCTCGGCATTGATAAATCGGCACTTCATGTTAAGAGATATAAGTTTGCAAGTAAGTATAAATTACCTCGGAAAATTTACCTCCATCTTTTAGGAACGAGTAAGTATAAATTTCTAGAGATAAATATCCATTATTAATTTTTTTTAATCCCCATCTCACAACCAAATGCTTCTTCAAAACAAAGTGCAGAGATATAATGTCAAAATGAGGTTATATTTAAATGGCAACATTGTGGGTCATTTTCAAATTGTGGAGATTATATTGCCCCTTAGGAAAAAATATTTATTAAAAAAAGGCAAGATGTCCAAGAAGTTGACCACTGTCAATATTTATTCAAACTGTAACCAACCACTTTTACAATTTAGACCATGCACCAAGTTAGGGCTAAGGGCCACATAAAATTTCTTTAACACGACCTATAGACTTGAGCACATCTCACACACAGACCTCTCACCAGGACTTTTGCAAACCCTCTCACCAGGATTTACATGTGATAACAACTCTATCCTTATCATAAAACCATTCTACTAACTAACTAACGGACAACTTATAGTCATGGGAGACAAATAGGGGCACACGAGATAATAACTATCTTCTGATTTACCAGAATAGAAGAGTTAGGTTTAGAGGTGGGACTGAGGAAATCGGAGGGTGGTTGAGGCGATAAATGCAACTCCTCACAACCAACTTGCGAGCAACACCTTATACTACCCTCACATGCTACTACATATTTTACCATAATTATCAAACTCAAAACTCTCAGGTTGTTGCCTTAGTCGCTTTTCTACAAATATTGTCTGATCTTGCTTGATACATTGATAGCAACAGGGCAACAAACCATGTAACAAATAAGTTAGGATGAAGTAAGCTTCTGTGAATATAGGAAATTGGAAGTCGGCTAGAGGTAGTGGTTGAGGTTTGCCTATTCAACAAATTGGTCATTCATTTATACCTACTAAAATTTGTGTACTGGTATTTTTGTGATTCTTCCATCAGATGCTCACATTTCAATTATATGTCCAAAGCAGGTAGGGAAGAGGTTGGGTTGGGATGAGAATTCACCGAAACTATCATTCTTAGGTTCGCGAAAATAAAATGAAGAACCAGAAAAATTATGGTGGCAGATTCAACCAAGCCATCAATCAACCCTAGTAATTGTCAGCTGAAGTGTTTCTTTTCTTATTCTTTTGGCAAACTTAGGTGCGGGTTCAATCAGATCCAGCGGGGCGGTTGGTTATAACTGGTGAACCAGAACATCCTGATAATCCTTGGGGCGTCACACCATTTAAAAAGGTGCATTATTTGTGTAAATTTTTAAGTAAGATTGAGGTATAAAAAAACAAATACTGAACAAAATTTAAAAAGATAGCATGGTGTTTGGTTTTTCTCTCAGGTTGTGAGTTTACCTTCAAGAATTGACCCACCAGACATCAGCTGGTCACCCTGCATGGACAATTGTTTGTCAGAGTTCCATTTGAGCAGTCAGATTAGCAAGAGTCAGATCTGGGTGGAGAAACTCTTTGTGAAAGACTGGGAAGATAGATGCAGAAGAAGTTACAAGTGAAATCTCTGGTGCAGGGGCCGGGCCCGGGCCCGGGCTCTCTAATCATCTAGAATGTCTATATTTTTTTAGTTTTATTGATCATTTAACTGCAGAATTTTTGTCTCTAATACCACATTCATTTTATACCCTACTGCATATTCCAAGCATTACAAAATCTTTCAAGTGTCTTAAAACTTGTCTGTGATAATAACATATTTTTTGGAAAAATGACACTCCACATATTTGATGAGCATCAGATAGAAAAATCAAAGGCAATCACAAGAGTCCATACACAAAAAATTAGAAGGAACAAATACAAAAAGATCAATCAACGCACCCTACAAAAAGCCTAACCAGTCCACAAAATTTAACAATAATATACATTATAATGTCAGCATTTCCAGAATTCAAACAATAAATTAAAGGATTGTAAAAATAAAAATAAGAATAACAACCCTCAAAATGGAACTGAAGAACAATACGAAAACACATGTACCTTTAGATTTTTTTCATTCCGAGCACGAACATTCCGGCATTGATAACATACATTCGGTGGTAATGCAGCAAATGCATATGAAATAACAACAGTGAGTATTATTATTTTAGTAAGAGATGAGAACAACTAAAAACAAAAACTGACGATGAGAAATAACACATGAGAAAGGCCTCAGGGTAGTAACTATCATTCCATGTTCATCCATCTTCAGGACTACAGGGTCACTAGAGTTAGGCTATCTATGAGAATTCAAAATCTGAAATTATCAGTTTTGGGCTCTATAAAATCACCAATTTGCTGATTCCATGCACAACTAATTGGATTTAACCCATCACCTTCCATTTCCACAAGGTCTTTGGTTTCTTGTCCGTGCTGAACATGTATTTATCTGAATAATACATGTCAATCAATTTTACATAATTTTGTACACATTGGGGTTTTTGAAACTAGTTTATGTTAACTCAACATGACAATTTAAAATAGTGCTTCACTTGGCTGGCCTTCCTATAATAGCAACAAAACCATATATGAAGAATGATAATAAAAATGTCTCTTAAAATTTTGGTGCTGCTCTTATACCGCCAGTGATGATGGCTCCAATTTCTCTTTAATTTCTGGCTGATGAATCTAGGACTCAGAATGTTCTGTTAAGCATATATAAGATGTTCATTTTCATCCATAATTTCCCCTTTTTCTGGTCATTAAATGATTTTATTGCTTAGTGGCAGAGGACTATTTTAAAACTCTATTCGCAGCTGACCCAAACTGGCAAGAGCTTAATTTATCATTCATTAAATCCAAAGTTCCTATGGATGAGAATATTAAATTATCTACACCTTTTTCTACTGACGAGTTTAAACATGATTGTACCCATTTTTACCTAGTTTTCTGGATAAAAATGATACTAGCCTTATCTCTTCTTTTGGCCACCTAAAACCTACAACAACTAACATACTGTCCATTCAAATATTATACACCTCTGGATTTTTCCATGCAATTGGATTTATGAGATGCAAATGAGATTGTGAACCAAATTCAAGAGAAAGCTTAATTTTAGATTTCAATAATATGTTTCTACACTGAACATGATACAGGATCCACTAATAATAAACCATCTTGAACCAGAATTTTTTTGTTTTTTGTTTTTTTTTTATACAAGGTAAAGGTCAAACATTGTGCTCTAATACCAAATGTAAAGCTTCTAGAAACATAAAGGATCTAATCATATCAAGCATACCAATAACATGATCGGATTATTATAAACACTGTAAGTCAAATGCGAACTTACCTTCATGGACAATAGAAAAAAAAAGTATATGGGGTAGCTTATGCACCATATACATGAATTCGAGAATTCGAGATATCAATCTAAGAAATAATGGAATCATATGGAAGGAAAATGATATTACCTGGAATTGGCAGTTCAAGGTTCAAGATCAGTGCAACAAGAGATTAGGGATCCACAGAGTCGAAATCAGCGCAGTAGGAGATTAGTGAGACTATTATATATATGCTCAAGTGCAGAAAACTCTCTGACTATGAACACATTTCCATATCCCAAAAGAGAGTTGCAAGAGAAAAAGAGAGAGAAATTAGTCATTTGGATATCATTGCAAAACCATAGCCAGAAATTAGTCATAGACGAGATGAAGCCCTATGGTTCTTCATCGAATTTAAAACAAATTGAAAATATAACTAGCAAAGAGCAACAACCATTGTATTTTGAGAGAATCGTATAGCGTTGATCTTCAGTGGATAGAATCATCTTCAGCGGTCTCAAGCAAAGAGCAACACATTTGATATCCAAACAAACAGAGACAAACTCTTATCAAACCGAATCCTTCGCCTCGTCTCCTCCTTCACCGGTATGGGTGATTCCCCGATGGTCTCAGAACCGTATGGTCGTGTAGAGAAACAAAAAACAAAACCTTGTTGTAGTGCCGTATGAATGGGCAATGAAGAAGAGAGCCACTATCCACAAACTTAGAGATGCAGTATTGAATATCTCAGGCGAAGTTCGATGAAAGAGATGCAGTATTGAATATCTTCTTAGGCAAGTGGATGAGCCCTAGCTGTGGGGAGGACGGGAGGTGTGCGGATGATCTAAAAGATGAGACCATCACAATGGGGATGGATAGTGAGGCCTACATGTGATGGCATTAGAGCTTGAATGACTACTAGTACTTCGAGTATAGGCTCTTACGATTTTGATTTGAATTCTTTTATTTTTGTTTGAAAAAAATAAAAGCAATTACGACAAATAAGAAGCGATTTTAAAAAAGCGATTTTGATGCTAAAATTTACGAATTATCTATCATCGAGCATTTCATTTATATAAAATAAATGATTGAGGGCAAAAATGTACTTTCATAGGCGCAGTGCATATTTCTTACCCCTTAGAGTAGAAAATAATGAGTGTTTTACTTGATGAATCGGATAATAGAAAGTAGAAGCGGGAGAAAGTTGTGGTCCTATTGAGTTTTCTAAGCTAAAGGTTGGCCAGAAATCCATTTATCTGCATAAATTAGATGCCCTTGTCCATATGTATTTGTCATGGGGGTACATTACTTTCTTAAAAATGCATTTCTTATGTCCTAATTTCTTGTAGTGACTCCCTATGCCTCTTATTGAAGAGGCACAGATTGTGAACTCTACTTTTCTTTTTAAACGGTTATACTCTTCAAAGTTTTAATTTTATATCAATTTTATGTAATTTTTTTACGTATTTTTATTGCATGTTTCTTTTAAATGGTAGGAATCTTATTATTATTGTTTAATTAATTAGATTAGATTTCGGATCATATGTGTAGAGCTGATATGCATTGAAGGTCACATTTTACTTCAGTACTCAAATACACATTGTGTTGCGTTTTCTACCTAAGATGGAGGAGATTTAAGTAGACCTTTGCTTTTTACTAATAAAAAATAAAAAGTAAATCTTGGGCTTTTTAAAACTATGATAACAAGTTACGCATGAAGGCACCTGACGTCTGCTTCGGATGGCTAGCATTCTCTCAAGTGCTGTGTCATGGGTGAATCTTTATCTGCCGAATAGGTGAAGAAGGCCTTTTTATCTAACACGAGATCAAGAAATCAAACCTTCCCATAAAAAAGACTTTTTTCTTTTTATTAGGTACATCATTGTAAACTATTCCTGCAAATAAGGTATGCCAAATATTTGCTGCTTAGGCAAGGGAGCATTTGGAATTCGTTTGCCGCATGAAGGACTATATGCCAAGGTCGGTTTTCATTGATAGAACTATCAAGGCACTTGAGATCCATTTTTCGGTGAGACTCGTAGAATTGGAGGCAATGGAGACTGACTTGAATTTCGAGTTTGCGCACCCCACCAAGCTACTGACGGAGCAGGAACTGGTGGCAGTACGTAGGATTTCAATCTCATTTCAAGAAATCCCTTGCCCATTCACTATAGTAAGTGATTTTTTGTTCTTTATTTTTGGTGATTTTTACCATGCCTAAGGTGCTGGTTTGGCAATCACAATTATTCAATACTTGGCATGAGATGTTGTTCAATGTTCTGGCTTATTTCCATTAATTTGCATGGAAGGGTAGGCTAGCTTCTATCCCGGGGATATTTATTTTAACTTTGCAAGAATAGAAAATACATATTTCAAACGGTAAAGAGGATGGGTGATGGGTGTCCAGGAGGTCCCAATCTCCGGTCTTATAAGAACAAAATACTATCGCAAAGTAAATAAATGACAAAAAAAATGTCTAATTTGGAGAAGATGTCAATTCTAAAAGCATCTCCAAAATTGACATCTTCTCCATATTTGGAGATGATGGCTGGAGTTTGACTCGGCAAAGATGCCGTTTAGCTACGAATCTTATTATTCATTTTGAAATTTTTTATTAAATTAAGAATCTTTTAGGAATATGATATATGAAATATTTTATTTTATTTAAACATAAATATGAAATTATATTAGATAAATAAAATTATATTAAAAATCTAAAAATGCATTTTAAATTAATAAATATCATATTATAGAGCATCATATTACATTAGAAAATAAAACAACATTAATAAAAGCTACATAATAAAATTACATTAACCAAATAATAAAAATACAATATAAATTAAAAACTAATACGGTGGTATAACCTTCATAATTTACACCATCATATTCATTAAAATTACTAAAATTACCATAATTATAACCACTTGATCCACTTGCTTGGGATTCACAGTCATTTTTTCAATAATCTCAATTTTTGTTCACCTTGAAATACTCACGCTCGAATGGATAAGATATAGATCAAGATTTTTTTTTCATTATTTTTTTTCTTGTCTTTCACGTTGCATCATCAACAGGTAACATTTCTCTGACTCCTAAGTTATTTCAGTAAACCGTGCATCTCTTTTCTTTTCTCATTTTTTTTTAATATTTAAATTATTATTTTATTATTCATCTTTGTCTACGTTTTAGACGGAGATGTCTCTTCTCAGCTTCTAATCATTTTGGCAAGGAAATTATTGAATTAGTTAATTATAATCTTAATGCCTTATATTTACAATATAAATAAAAATGTATTATATCATTATAAAAAATAATTTTAATAAAAAATTTAAATTATTCAAATTTATTAAAATCATTTTACTATATTATAGAAGGAAAATAATTCAAAATTAATAAAATAATAAATAATAAAAATAAATATATCTTAAAAATAAAAATGTTATAAAAATATTATTAAAATAATTATTACATTATTTTAAAGAATAAAATATTAGAAAATAATAGTATAATATTAAAATAATAGGGGAATAGTAATTACTATTCACATATTCAAATAAGGAGATGGAAATAAAGGATGGTTGGAGTGCATTTTTTGGGTCCAAATATCCAAATATGGAGATGAAGTTAAAAATGAAGAATGGTTGGAGATCCTCTTGTAAGAACAAAGTACTACAGCAAAGTAAATAGATGACAAACAAATGTCTAGGAAATTTCTGATTAGCTTAAAATAATGAATTGTGGGATAAAATCTCTGGTTGTTTCCATTTTGGTATGTTTCTGTGGAACTGCTTCAATGACTACCAGTGCCAGTGGACTCATTTTTACATTTTTTGGTACGGTACAGGGTTTTGAATGTGATCCGATCCAGCTTTGGTTGGTAAAGAAACCTCCAATACTGACAAAATATTTTCTTTTTTTTGGTACCCCACTTGTGTGTTTCTTATACCAAATAGATAAAAGAATTTTTTTTTTATAAGAAAAAAGTAAAAATATTCTTGTTGGAAATAGATTTAGAAATTAATTTATAAATAGAGCGCTATTTCATCTTCAAAACAATTCAGCCACGATCTATTAAGAAATGGGATGAAAAAGATTTTTCCTGAATTTTTATACCTATAATTCAATCTCAATTATCACCAAAAAAGAAAGTTGACCAAGAAATGGGTATTTATTGAAGAACCTGGAGTATCATAAAGATCATATTTTATAAGAAATAGGTATTCATTGAAAAGCTAGGTGTACCATCATCTTTATAAGAAATATGAGGTATAGTAACATAGTTTTAGTAGGGGTTATTATATTTTCTTACTAAAAATTAATATAGTCGCATTAATTGAATTGATGCGAACAAAGAAAATTTTTATCAATCTTTTAGCCATAAAAATTAATTGGCCCTATTATATACGTTCCTTTAGTTGCATAAAAAATATATCCCCTACTATACATTGGCTCAATCGATGTAGCTAACTTTAGGCCGTTGCTATCGCTGTCAACATTTGACTGCTACCATATAACTAGAGCTGGTAATATGGGTTGAGTTCGATGGGTCAACCCACTTTAGTTCGAATTTTTGAAAGGTTGAGTTATAAAATTTAAGGCCCGAATAAAATCAGGCTAATTTGGCTCGACCCGTTTTGCTTTCGTGGCTGCATAAGGTTTTTGGCGGGTTAGATCGAAATTTTTATTTAATTTTTTTTAAATAACTAAGCAGTAAATGAGATTTTCAAGGATTTATCTATAAAAATTTGATATTTTGGTTATTTTTTTTGCAACAGGGGTTTTAAAAATAATAATAATTATCACATATAATTAATATATTAAACTTTGTTGTTTTAACTATTTTATTTTCATTTTCTAAATGTATATTTTTTAATATAATTTATATGATAATTTAATATTTAAAAAATCTTTTATGAAAATTCTGAATGCATTTGAATTAAATAAAATTACAGTTTTAATATTAAATATATTTTATTTATCATTAATCTATTTTAAATATTTACAATTTCATTTTCTTTATTTATCTTTAAATTTTATTTAATCGTATATGTTTTTGATAAAAATGAATTTGTACTAGTTTATAAATTAAATTAAATTTAATAACTAAATTATCAATATATTTTAAATAATTTTATTACTTAAACTAGTTTTAATAACAAAATCATGTTATTTTTAAAATAATTAATAAAAATTATACACTAATTTCTTTTTTAATATGATTATATCTTCTAGCAAATGAATTTCAAACAAATAGAATATTTCATTATTATACGGTTGAAATTTGCGTTTTGGAAAAATATTTTTTATTAAACAAGTAAATTTATGTTGTTAACATTCAAATTAATAATTAATAGATGATGATAACTCAATCACCATGATGTGTACATCTTTCTAATGATGGATCACATCATTTATTATTGGATATAATGAGGATAGGTATGCAGATAAGAGACATATGAGATCTCATTTGATATTTTGAAGTTGTTACTTTATTGTTTTAGTACTATTTAGGTAGTTAGTTTGGTACTTATAACAATGTTCTAGTATTATTTATTTATTAAGTTTGTTTATTATTTATTATATTATTTAAACTCAATCATTTTATATAATTATTATTCCACACATTTTGAAGGGAATAAGTATAACAAAGTTTGGCTTCCACTAGTTGTTTGACATAGAGATGTATCGAATGTTGGCTTGTCTTGGTGTATATAAGCTGTGAAACTTAAAAAAAAAAATTGAGAATGTAGAAATGAATAAGTGAGAAGATTTATTGAAGTAGATCTTGTGATGGGTTGAATAAGAAACTGTGAGATGGTTCATTATTCTCGTCTTTTTTATCACTTTTATCATTTTAGAGCGATCCTTACAATTATTATCATTTTTTGATGATTGCATGTCACGGAGTTGTTCATTCGACATCGCTACTCCCCCAATATACATGGGTGATCTCATTTGAGAAGCGGAAAATCTGAGGGACTTGTAAGAATTATAGAGTCAACACAATTCTGGAAATCTAATATACAAGCTTATCAGGCCACCACCAAAGGTTGCCAACAAGTTTGGATATCCTTTGTTTGATTTAGTTCTTGACTTTTTGCTTTTCTCGACATTTCTCTATCATATTTCACTAGCCATATTTCTTGTTGAAATTTGTCCTCCCACACTTGAAAAGATTTAAGCATTGAGGTTTGAATATTAAAATTATGAAAGACTTTGATGATCTTGTAGTTCCATTTCAAAGTTTTAACTGGCATTAATATGGGACAAATTTTGAAACTTGTCCACGAGAGGGAACTTGATAGGGCAAGGGAATTATTGAGTTTTGGCCCATAATAGTACTTTTAAAGTAAAAAAAAATACCAATCTATCTTGGTTCAAAAAAAATGTCAATTAGTTTTAAAACCTAGTTGGTGCCTACGGTTTTAACTTTAAGCTTAAAACCATAGTCTGAAACCTCTGATTTGGCAGACGCGTTAATTTAGTCATTTTTTTCAAACCTATACTAAATTAATATATATATAAATTTTAATTTTAAAAGTATTATTTTGGGACAAAACTCGGAATTATCTCTATCTTTGAACACATACAAGATGAGGCAGTAGCATGAGGATCAGCAGTGAGCTTTGTGGTGTTACAAGGCATTTACATGATGGAGCAATAACATCAATTTCCTTGTGTCTTGACATTTAAAAAAAAAAGGAAAATACCAAGTCTTTGTATAAAGAGATGCATTTGGGAAATAGTAGATGCATAGAACCTTTAGTGCAAATTCAATTTCTTAATGTATGTCATGATATAAAAATTATGAAAGGTGCGTCTTGAACACACGGACCCTTTTGAATGTAATAGAAAGTGCCACAAATTTAAAAATATATATTTTGTTAATGTATTGAATTATAAAAAAAAATAACTTTAAAATTTTATACTAATCTGACCCATGATAAATAGAGAAAATTTAGCCTATAAGACATTGTTTTGCTTTCAGCAAAGTAACAAATTCATATCCTCAAGTCCAAATTATCTCTTGACTTGGATAGAACAATTTATATCTATCATAATTCCTAAGTTGATTAACCGACTCTTGGTATCAACCCCACTAAAATTCCATATCTATAGAAACTGTTTTAATTAAATCCAACTTGTCTATACATTGTTGAGAAGATGGTATGTGGCATTCCAATATTGTTCCTTGGTTTCTCGTTTATGTGATAAATCTTTTATTACTTATTCCTGATGAGAAATGGTGGGCGATTCTTTGTTAGAACATAGTTTTATCGAGCAACCCCTTCAGATTTACATTTTGATAATTTTGAGATGATGAACAACACGTGTTAAAAATTTGGTTCCATTATTAAAATGCGTTTCTTGTCTCCATGTGAAGTGATTCTTCTTGGACATTTAAAGTATTGTTCAAGATTTCTCTCTTGCAAATATGTAGATTTTACCTTCTCGGTATTATCATTGATGGATCTCTTTCATGCCCGGTTGTGCGAGGTTTGGTGTGTTAATGGCGAAAGATTCTTCTTTCAGCGTCGACCCCAGGCAAGGTACATAGTGGCGGTGCTTTACATCTTTCGGTATTCATATCCACAGAGATGATAAAGGGACCTTGATTGAGTACGTGTTTTGGGAAGAAGAATGTTGAGGTGATCAACATTTCCAGTATTTCATATTACTACTTTTAGTTTATATGTTCTGTATGTTGTGCAGCAGGCAACTACTTCAAAAAATTTCAAGAATGTATTCTTGATTTTACCATTATAGTTTTTTAACCTGGTGGATCATACATGTTGGAAGTTTCACCACTTTTTTCTTTGTTTGGGTGCATCACGCCTCTGATGAGTTTTGTTCACTATGATTTATCTTCACCATGATGGTGCTTTTTTTCCCATGAGACTGATCTCTCTTAGGTTTTTCTTTATTGGTTATTTACAGTGCTAAGCAGAAAGTATTTGTTCGCTCGAATCCTCGATGGTCGATGCATCGTTAGCATCGTGCGTCTCCATTTTTGTGCATCGATCATATCACGGAGAACTTGGGAGTGGTGATACTTTAAGTCTTTTGTTATTGCATTTTGTAGGTTTCTTCCTCGGGTAAGATCTTCTGTTAGAATTCTGTGTTTTCTTTTACGTTAATGAATGATTTGTCTATTCTTGTTTCTTTTTTCAAGTTAATGTTCATGCACATATCTTTGTTGGAACATGATTGATGCATGCTTGATTTTCATTTAGTGTTTTTCTGAAACAAGCGTAGTACTATGCATAACCAATGTAGTTAAACAGTATATCTCAGACCTGCAATCTGAGTAGTGAAGATGATTACTAGGAAAAATAAAAAGCCTATTTGAGAATGTTTCGGAAAATAGTTTTTTTGAGCAATTTTTAAAAACAGTTTTCTCCTTTAACATGGTTGTTACAAGTACAACATAGGAGGGGGGGAAACGATAGATAGATAGATAGATAGATAGATGGATAGATAGAGAGAGAGAGAGAGAGAAAGAGAAAGAGAAAGAGAGAGAGAGAGATTTCCCGATGTACGTGTTATCTCTACCTTTGAAGAAGTGTTGTTATCTTCATATCACAAGTTCATAGATGCACATTGAGTCCAAATTTATGGTTGTTAGATTGGAGACTATTTTGCTTCTAGATACTTTGTTTGGGCTGTTCTTATCGAGAATTTGGCACGAATTGGTTATTAGGGGAAGAATTTGTATGTGGCTACTTATTAAGTCAAGGCTTCAAAATTTCTTATCATTTAAATTTGAACTTGCTTGCTCGGGGAAAGATCTAAAGTTCTAATCCTAGTGACATCTTCTAACAATGTAATCATATTGAGAAAGTTGCAAAGATCTCCAATAGAAGATGTTTTACTACAGAATGAGGTGCCATATGATGTTTACATAATTGTATCTAGAGAATTTGAAATTATTGATTGTGAGGGAGAGAAAGAGCTTGTTGTTGGGACTCTACAGTCTGTGACATGTTTGGAGAAGTGGGTGCACTTTGCTGCAGACCTCAAAGCATATGTTCTGAACCAAGACCCTTTCACAACTCCTAAGGCTAAAGACCAGTGCACTAGTAGAAGCAATGCAGACTAGTAAGGAAGAAAATGTGACTATCCTTAAAAACTTCCTTCAGGTTTGTACCAATCTGCTCTCTCTGTTTTTATCAGATCATCTGGAGAATGGGCTCCAATTATACACTAGATCAGCTGCATGCTCTGCTTCTTGATATGATATACTATATAAGACTTAATTTTTATGGTCTATAATGGTGAATTGCAGCATCACAAAAGGCTTAAGGATTTAAACATTGGAGATTTGTTGGTGGAGAATGGGGAAGAAGATGTTAACCCGGCGTGGCTTTCAACTGTGTGTTTGCCGGCATTAGCGTCCTGACCTTTTTATGAGCTTCTGAATAAATTGTAACTTTGATATAAGGGGACTCTAAGGAAGAACCCCCATTGGTATGTATCTGCAAATGTAAGGAATCCAGAAGCTCGTGACTTTGAAATAAGCCAAACTTAGCTCGGCCATGGCTGATTTCAACTCATAATACTTCAATCCTTTGGTCACATGGTTGTACAGAGAATCTAGGATAAAGCTTTTTGATCTTCACACATTTCAATTCTTTTCATTTTGCATCGGTCGGATTGAATCTTATACGACATTAATTCTCCCGAGGGCCTACTTTCATTCCCTATTTACTCTCTTCAAAGTTAAAGATGCTAAATATTTATAACTTCAGTAAATCTGATGCTTCATACTATAGCAATGCTATTGCAAGATTGGTATTACTTTTATGGTTTACAAACAAATGGAGGAAAATAATAGAAAATTTTGTCACCAGAAGTATACTTTTTGAGCTTTAATCTATGCAACAGAGACAATACTTGGCTTCTTTGGACATGGATTGAGCTCAAAGTTGCATCCTGTAACGCCTTGAAAATACCCTCACAATTTGATAACATGTTTAGGGTATAAAATAAATTAAATTGTATTTTTTTGGCATTTAAATTGATAAAAACCCGGAAAAATTAATTCAAGAAATAAGGGTTAATTAGAAATTTACCAATTCAGGACCCAAAGGTCATAAATAAAGAAGTCAATATGCCAAAGTGGAATAATGGGTTAAGTTAAAGTGTAAATGAAAGAGAAATGAAAGACCAAATAACAAAAATGGGAAAAAACTTAATTGAGTGAAGGTTAAACAAGGCCTTAATCTTGTAAAGAGAAAATACCAAAAGTGGTCTTGTAAATGAGGAGGTTTCTCATTTGCCCAAAGGAGAAAGAGAGACAGTGCGGAGGGAGTAGGAAGACAATTCCTTGGTGTTTTCTCCATCTTGTGGAGATCAAGCTTAGTTGAGAAAGAAGAAGAGAGGCTTGTAAGAGATTAAGGTATGGAAACCTGCTAAAACCCACCTCTTTTCTTGTGTTTGGGTTTGGAAAAACCTAACTGTGTAAGAAGTGTTCTTGGATGGTTTTTAGTTCAGTTTATGATGATTTTCATTGTAATTTGATTAGTTTTGGATGGGTTTTGAGAATTTTTGTATAAAGGAAATGATGAAGTTTTAAAGGAGTTGTTGTCAAAAAATTTTCAAAATCCTGTTTTTGTTTTGGTTATAAGTTAAGTTATAATCATCCAAATTGATTTATTCTAGTTGGTAAAGAACCATAAGAGCTAGAGCTACAAATTTATATGAGGACTAAGGGCAAGTGTAGCTCCCTAAAGTAAATATAGACTTAAGGTGAGTTTGAATTAGTTGGCCAATTATGCTCTATTTTTAGTGTAGTTATTAGTGTTTGTAGTAAGTTAAGTTTCCTCATCCAAGTGAGTGATTAAAAATTATGGGTAAACTAGACCTCTAGGGGAATAATTTACATGAAGGAAGTATATGCAATTTGTAACCCCAAAGTGCCCAGAAATCTGTCAAAGTAGAGCTATGTGCAAGAACAATCTGATTCTGTTTTGCAAATTAGAGTAGTCTGGATGTAAAATGTAATAACTTGAGTTTTGGTGATCCAAATTTGATGATTCCAATTGGAGAAGAAACATTAGAACCATAGATTCAAATTAGTAGGAGAAACCAATACCAATTTATGGATTTAAGACCCCTGAAATCTAGATAATAGTGAGTAACCAGTGGTTTGATGGCAGAGCTGATTTCGCATTAAAGTCACGTAACTTGAGTTTGGGTGATCCAAATGAGATGATTCCAATTCCTAATGAAAATAGACTCATAGAGCTATCATTTTATTGAAGCATGAGAAAATATTCTTTCTTGTGTCTAGGAAATTTTTTGGTGATTGTATTGGGTAGACACTCCAGCCCTAACGAAAAATCCTAGATACTGGCCAGTTCTTTTTTTCTTGGGTTGTTCTTTGATTGTGACATATTTGATTGTGACCCTACAATACATATATGTATATTTTCTTGGGTTGTTCTTTGATTGTGACATATTTGTGAAACTGCATGATTGAAATGACCAATGAATTGTAATTTGAATGTATATGAAATGAAAATATACATATATATATTATACCATTGTTATTGAAAAATTCTCTAAAAGACATTGATTGAGAAAAATTCATGATTTACTTAAGCGAAATGAAGAGAACTATATAGAACCTTCCAGGCATGAAAATGCTTAGCGCGTTGTTTATCATCGCCTAGGTACCCAGTGAATAAATTACGAGAAGAAAGAAGCTGCATCAATTCGAGTCAGCGTCGAAGGCTAACGGAGTTGAAGTAAAGCTCCGACCATGCATTCATGAAATATATTTGACACTTTTGTATATGGCGTGGAGAAGTGATGGGACAGATCAAAAGGATAATGTTGTAATGTATAAAAGTGTCGTAGACCAAATAGGCATAAATACCATTTGGCAGAAAATATTGAAAACAAAATGATGACCCCCTTTAAGTTGAATTAGTATATACAAATATATTTTCATAAAGATAAATATCCTTTTACAAAATGAGCATTGGAAATGTGTTTGTGACAAAGAAAAATAAATTGGATTCGAAGAGGATGCGTCATGGACCGGGTTGGCCTCCGAGGGTTGAGTCGAGATGCAGGTGCGGGCCATCACACATCAGTTGGATAACAGGTTCTGTTCTTTTCTTATGAACTCCAAAAACCTCTAAGATTGCAATACAGATGTAAAACCCGGGAAAAATAGAAATTTCAAAAATGGCAAAATGATAATAATAATAATAAATTTCCATAATTGTTTAGGGAAGCCTAGAAAATTCTCTAGATCTCGAATGACGAAATAGACTACGCTGTTAAATTCATCTAGCGAAATCTAGTGACCTAGAAAAGTTTCGTCGAATTATGAGATAAGCGGAATATTTTACGATTTTCTGGGTGATAAGCCGTTAGTGACTTCAGGGCGAGATTTTCACAAATCAGATCGAAAATGATTTGAGTTAAGTTCATTTAAAATAAATTGGCTGAAAGAAATAAATTGTTTGAGGTAGAAACGGACCGAATGAGGTAATATGAGCCATGTATTAAACTAATAATAATAATAAAAAAAACGAAAATAAAAAGGAAATGAAAGTCAAAAGGTGGGAGGATTTGTTCAGAGAGAGAGAGAGAGATCGTGAGGGAGAGAATTTTATTTTTTATTTTTTCTTCTTTTCTTCTCTTTCTCAGATCTACGAAAATTGGACCTTAAGTTTTCATCGGGGCTAGAAGCAAAGTTAGTCACGCGGCGAGGAGCTGCGCGTGGGTACGAATCTTGGGTTTCGTCAAACTCCACGAGGTAGGGAATTTTCACTACTTGTGTTAATTCTGAGTAAGGCCATTTGTGGCCAGGATTAGCTTAGGCGGTGAAATGCTGTAAATTTAAGTTCCAAAATTTTTGGACTAAGTGTAAGAATTTTTAGGAATTTTTGGGATTGTTTTCGGACAGTTCGGGTTGAATTGGGTATTTTTAGACGATCCTGGCCCAGCTCCCCGAGTTGTGTTGACGGTCAGTGAAATTCGAGACATTTTGGCGATTTCGGACTAAGTTAGGTTTGGTTTGATCGAGACTAATGTCTTGGGTTTGTGGTGTATTTTGGTATCGGAGTGGTCGGTGACAAACTAGTGAAGGACAGGTGCTACATATTATGTGGAGTTGAATTTGGGCCATTTTGTGTGTTATAGTTTTTATGAATACCATGCGGTGTGTGAAATTATGTTGATACATCTTAATTGATGTATTAACATGGATTGCATGGATGTAAATTATATGTAAAATTATAATTGTCCATGGTGTATTAATGTTTCATGTAACACTCATATATACATGTAACATGAAAGGAGAATCTCTGTGACATCGGCACACATGCATTTCATATGCACGGTCACATCGCGTCGAGTCAGGTGTGGGTGCATGGTACTGTTATTCACCATTCTTGGTGAATAAGTGGTAAGCTCAGAAATAGGACAACGTCCAAAATCGAGACTAATGGTTATATAAAATAATAATAAGAATAAATTACGTGTGTTTGGGTGAAGCAAGATGGGGCAGATCCTCCCTCCCCCCCTAGGGTGAAAGACCCAAAATTTATTCTTGGTCAGACATATGGATTTAGCAATGAAAGTTCGAAAGTATTGGGAAGGCGTTCTTTGAAACTGCGGTGAGACCGGAAATTTTACAGCCCAAATAAATATCTGAGTTTGATAAATTAAAATGAGGGTTGTCCAATGGGTTAAGTCATTGGGTGAAACACCAATGACTGGTTTTTCACACTTGGCGTTGCAAGTGTGAGGGAGTTGGTCGGGACTCGGGTTGTGGGCATGAGGAGTCTCATCTCATGCATGACACATAAAATTCCATATAGGATTGCATTATTTATATGGAATATAGTTTGATGTTTTATGTACGCCATTTCATATGTATTTAGGCGGGAAGTAGCCCTTGTAGGAGAAATTTTCTACTAGGCATTGCTTACCCCGTTATGGGACCCCTTTCGGTGCAAGGGGGAGTCTGAGGAGGCAGCTCAGACGAGGCCGTGATTATGAAGAAGATCGACATGTGGCCTTGACAATACTTTTATAAAAAGTATTTTATGTAAAAGAATTGTAATTAGAACCTTCTTTTGGACTATTGTATAAATAGTCGAATTGTGTCAGTATGAGTAAGAGGCGTAATCGGACTCTTATGGACTGTCATTAACTGTTAATTTTTATATTTTTGATTTAAATATGAATGAATGGGTCCCAGTACAGGGACGTATGAGGTGGTGTCGGGTAAGCTATATTAGAACAAGCTAGTTTTAATATATATTACTGTGCAAAGTATTGAAATAAACTCTTATACAGATTTACTGTTCTCCCATGTTGTATGTGGGTGAGCTTCACAGAACAAAGGGAGACTACGCTCAATTTTTATGGAAATATGGATCGATAAATGGGACACGACCATGTGGTATCGGGTAACCCCGAAATCCGAGGTTGTGGGTTGTCAGCGGGACCCGGTTGGGGTGTCAGCGGCGTAGTATCGAGTTAAGGTATGCAATTACACGTAGCGTCTTGGGCGTGGGCCTAGGATATGGAGTTGCGGTCTTAGTGCACGGTTATGATTACGGCGCTTGATGTTTGATGCGGCTTCACGGCCTTTGTGAGTATGAGCGCCGAGTATATATATGACTACCTGGGCAGGGACGTGGGCTTAGGCCGCGGCTGTTGTGGTGAGGGTGATACCGGCGTCATGCTTTGGTATTGGGTTTAGGTACATTAATACTTAGGGTTCATGCGACGGGTTTGAACCATTGCATGCATGGTGTGTTTCATGTTGTGTTCGGATATGTGTTCCATATTTGTGATTATATGATTGTGTGTTCACATTCGTGGAAAACATATGCAGTTTGATAATATATGGGAAATGTGATTGCGTGGTTCTTGTGCGAAAATTATATACATGGCATAATGTATATAGGAAAAAGTGGAATGCTAAGGTTAGGAACCATAACCTTAGGGCTTCGGAAAATGAAATGAACTGAAAAGTGTTGAATTTTATTGAAATAAATAAAAAGGAGTGGTTGGAAATTAGCACCACTTGTTTTGGTGAAGCAATTCGATTCATGGTTTAGTGATCTTATTAGTAATTGACATGTGCATTAAAGTTAGTAAGAGTAATTAAATAAAAGTTTGCTACCATTTGACATGTGTAGATGGCAAGTCGAGGGACGGGGGCGTCGAAATTAGATCCTGCAGTGCGGTGGGCACCACATTTTTCTTGGTATGCCTTTCTTTGTTTGTTGGTTGTGGGAGGCTAGTGTGGTAGTCGGGAGGTCAGAGTAACCTTGAGATTCAAGTCATCATCCTCAGCGTTTACAAGGGAGGGGATCCGATGGTGGAAGACCATTGGTTAAACGGTTATAGAAGGTATTTGAGGCTGGATATTACCTACGATGCGACGAGATCAAGCTAGCTGCCGTTCGGCTAGAGGGTGAGTCCCGAGAGTGGGTGGGGGTGGGTTAGATCTCTGAGTTTAGAGGCAATGACTTGAGCGAGTTCCATAGGCTCTTTATGAGTAAGTATTTTTCGACGAGGCCTAAGAGTTCTAAAATTTGAAGTAGGGAACAATGGCAGTTGATAGATGCATGGCCGGATTACCCAAGTTTTTTGGTGATGACTGTATGGCTATAGACATGAATTTGAAGCGCTGTCCATTTGGGGCGATTGTGGGCTGCGCCTGAGATGTGGACTCACATGGTCGGGACGGCTTTGGCCATAGGAAGAGATGGAGGGCGCATAGGGCGTCGGGATGCGAGTCTTAGGTGGGAACGAGGAAGGAGAATTAGCCTTCTTAGAGTTTGGGGAAAGAATGAGAGGACCACATCCCTGACGCCAGGTACCGTAGCCCGGCCAGGGCTGATGACATGCTTCTATTGCCGTGCTTGGGCACGTGAGAAGGATTTTCCTGAGAAGGATCGAGTTATGGGACAGCGCAATCGCAATCATTAGTGGGACAGGTGCGGACATAGTTTGTTCCTTCTCACCGGTGCGGGCCATAGGGACCCGATATCAGTTTCAAGGTCTTTGCCTGGCGTAACCGGCTACGGATAGGCGGGGCGGGTATGGGTCGGAGTCGAGGCCAAGACTTCCCGGCCGGTACTTGGGGACCAAGGGCGTTTCTACCTTTGTGGTGCGTAGGCGGATATGAATCGGTCGATATGCGGAATACATTTCGCTCTCCGCAAGAGTGTTGTTTAAATTCGGATGCATGATATTCATGTTTATTGCTGCATATTGTGAGAAAAGTTTGGGCTTAAAGGTTGAAACCTTGGAAGCGGGTTGTATGTAGATTCTCCTCTGGGGAACTAGGGTGAGTGTCGATCAGATATGTCGGGATTGTGAGTCAGATATCTTAGTGATTCTACTCATTGTGGACCTGAGGGTCATGGACATATCAGAGTTTGAGGTCATCCTTAGGATGGACTGGTTGACGACCCATAAAGTCGTTATTGATTGTGATCATAGGTGGGTTACTTCCTACACACAGGATGTTATTGTGTTACGTTTCAGAGGGAGAAGCATGATGATTTACCCAGACCGTGCACGACTCCAGATGGAGTGGACAGTTGATGGGTTGGTTAGCGAGCCTTACCCTAGAGGATGATGGGAGATAGGATTTGAGTCTATCTCAGGTGGTTTGTGAGTATGAGGAAGTTTTTCTGGATAAGCTACCGGGATTACCTCTACATAAGGATGTAGAATCTTTGTGTTAGGTTACACCACAGTGCGCCACCTATTTCTATGACTCCTCGTACGAGAATGCTTGCCGGTGAGTTACAAGACCTCGAGTCCCGGATCTGGAGCTGTTGGACTGAGTTTTTATTAGGTGAGCACTTCACCTTGGGCGCTCAGGTTGCATTCTTAGGAAAGAGGTTAAAATTCGAGTGGAATGACTTCGAGTGAAGGCATTCGGGAATTGAAAGGAAATTACTATAGCTCTGATACGATAGTCTCGAAAGCGGGACGAGAGGTACCGGTGTCTTTGTGATGCCTCACATGGGCCAGTTCAGATGTGTCTTAATGCGGTCTGGGAGGGTTGTGGCTTATGGTTCCGGATAACTGAATCATGAGCGAATTACCTATACATGATCTCGCAGGTTGGCGGTCGTAGTCTTTGCCTTAAGATTTGGCGCGTGCATTTGTATGGTAGTGGTTTGGGGTGTTGTCGAACAGAGTCGAGGTATGTATCTTTACACAGCGGGACCTCAACATGAGGCAACGCAGATGGATGGAGTATCTAGCGGATTATGACTTCACTTTGCATTACCATCCTGGTAAGGAAAATGTAGTAGTTGATGCGCTCAATTGGAAGTCACGGGGTGTAATGGCTAGTGTAGCTTCCCGGGAGTGGCAAATGCTCGATACCGTGGGACAGATTAGGCTGCAGTACAGTGATTAGGCTTAGGGAGTGATAGTGATTTTGGTAGCTATGTCATCCTTATTGAGCAGGGTGATTGAGTCCTAGACCCGGGACGTAGAATATAATTCATCGGGATCGATCTTCAGTGAAATGCGTGTGACGAAAGGAGTACAGGCCATCCACGGATGGTAGTGCTGATTAGTTGTAGGAACGGTGTGGATTCCCCGATTGGTGATTTGAGAGAGGAGATCCTGGAATTGTGAGATCTTCGCCATGATGTGTGGAGCGGGATGAAGTAACCGTTGGAAATTTTGTTCGATGGTGTCTCACGTGTCAACGGAGTAAGCGAGCATTAGAAGCCCGGCCAGTGCGATACAGTCATTAAAGGTAGCTGAGTGGAAGTGGGAGCATGTCATGATGGATTTTGTGACCCACTTTCCATGGACACATCGGAGGCATAATGCCGTATGGGTTATAGTGGACCGGCTCACTAAGCGGCACACTTTTTAACGGTGCGGATGACCTTCACACTGGAGGATTCTACCGGTTATATATTCGTGAGATTATTAAAGCTACATGGAGTCTTAGTCTCTGTCGTGTCGAGCAGGGGGATCCAGTTCTGACACACTTTGGGAGGTTTCCAGCGAGCCATGGAGACACGATTGATGATGAGCACATCTTTTCATCTTCATACGGATGGTCAGTTAGAGAGGACCATACAGATTTTAGAGACATGTTGCGAGCATGCGTCTGATCTTGGGAATTAGTGGGAGGAGCACTTACCCTTAGTGGAATTCACCTATAACAACAGTTATTAGGTGAGTATACAAATGGCACACTATAAGGCTTTATATGGGAGGCCATGTCGATCCTCAATTTGTTGGACAGAGGTGGGAGAGAGTTCCATTACTGGTCCAGATTTGATTAGAGACGCCTCGGAGAAGGTGTGTTTGATACAGAAGCGCCTTCTTATGGCTGAGCGGCGGAAGGCTGCGCCCCGGCGGGACGGCGATCAACCTCTAGAGTTTGAAGTGGGTGATCACGTCCTTCTTGAAGGTGATGCCTAAGAGGAGTGGTCAAATTTGACAAGCAAGGAAGCTAAGCGGCAGGGGTATATTAGGCCCCCTTCGAGGGCTCGAGAGGGGTGGGCACCGGATTGCATATCGGTTGGCACTATCATCGAGAGGGTGGGAGAATTTGTTCGGAGAGAGAAGGGTCGTGAGGGGAGAAATTTTGACACTATTTTCTTCTCTTCGTTTCTTTCTCGGTTATGAAATCGGACCGTGAGGTTTTCATCGAAATTTGAAGAGCGAGTTGATCCACGCGACGAGGAATACGCGTGGGTAAAATCTTGGGTTTCGTCGAGACTCTACGAGGTGGGAATTTTCCTCTTGTGTTAATTCTACCCTAAAGGCCATTTAATGGCTTGGGATTAGCTTAGGAGCAGTAAGCCATAAATTTCAGTCCCAAATTTTGGTGAGTGTAAGGCCACCAGGAATTTTTGGGACTGTTTTTAGATAGTTCGGGTTGAATTTCGGGATTGTTTTTGGACAGTCCTAGCTGAATTTTCAAGACTGTTTTCGGGTAGTTTCAGACTAAGTTCGGGTTTGGTTTTGATCCCGAGACTGATGTCTTTGGGTTTTGTGGCATATTTTGGTATCCCAATAATTCGGTGACGAACCGTGAAGGGACCAAAAGGTGCCCTGTATTATGTGGGTTTGAGATTTGGGCCATTTTGTTGGGTTACGGGTAGAATATCCAATCTGATTGGAACAAAAATGCAGTGGAATTTAAAATTTTTTATCCCTTAACCCACCAAGGATCACATGCGTTTCATAAAAACCGAAGGAAGGGTAAACGAACGCACCTCTTGTAGATCGATTCGTCAAGCCTTCAAAGTCTGCGTCTTGGTTTATTCGGATCTTCAAAGGTGTTGCCTTTCTGAAAAGCGACCACCCTCTACAAGTATCCACATATGAACAAATAATAAATGATCTTGTTGAATCTTTGGTTGGTTGTCTTCTCCAAAACTCATTGATGGCACTCTATGAAGACATTGTAGAGTTTGCCCACATGCCCCTTCCTTAATTTACACGTAATTTATTCTTATTATTATTTTATACAACCGTGAGTCTTGATTTTGGACATTGTCCATTTAAAGGCTCACCACTCATTCTGGGAATGGTGAATAACGATTACCATGCACCCACCCGGCTTCGACATGATGTGGCTAGTGCGCCTTAAAATGCATGATGTCGATGCATTTCTCCTTCATATTACATGTGTATATATGAGTGTTACATGAAACATTAATACCGTGGACAATTATAATTTTACATATAATTTACATCCATGCAATCCCATGTTAATACATCAATTAGCATGCATCAACATAATTCACACACACACTACATGTTATTCATAAAAACCATAACACCTGAAATGTGTTAGTAACCAAATTAACTCTAGGCACATCGTATGGACATGGTATTTTGACTATTTATGAGAATTAATTATTATGATGATTTACATGTTTTATTATATATATGTCATGAATAATAATGGCTAATTATTCTAAATGTCCCTAATCGGTTATTGTTATGGGAATAACAATGAATTAAAATTAGTATAAAGTTTGATTGATATTCATGGGATGAATATGTGCATGAGATACAAATCAAATTTATATCTATTGTTGAGAACAAATATTAGACCGGGCAGATCTTGAGATTAATACATGGATCAAAGTCATAAGTTAATCTCTAATAGTTCGTAATCATTAAATCCTTTGACACGAGATACGCTATAGTTCTCAACATAATGAATATTGTGTTTTGATATGTCAGCGATTGTCTTTAATCGGATGACTATAAAGGTTATACGTGAACATAGTAAAATTATGTAGTGAGATATGAAGCGATTAAAATGGAATTTATCCCTCTTATTATAAGAGATATCTGCGGAGTCCCCTCGACAATTGAGACAGAAATGCGTAGTCGTGCTTTCAGATGAATTGATGGAGATCAATGTCATTTTGTTTGAAGTCGATCTAATTAGGTTTGAGTAATCAAAGATAGAGCGATATAAGGTTGACTTTGTCCATGCCTTATATTCTATCAGATATCATATGAAACAAAAAGGATTATGTCGTGGCTATATTAAAGGTTGTCTCGAGATCATGAGCTTTCATTTAGCAGGTAGTCATAATGTCTTGCTAGAGGCGACATGACTTGTAGGATCAAAATGTGATTTGGGCGTCTTTGCTTAATGTTAATTGAACCTATAGGGTCACACATTAGAGCGAATAATAACGGTTATGATTTTTCACTCTGTTCTAATTTAAAATGATGAGATTATTTTGAGTACAAATAACAATTAGTTGTTATTTAAATTCGAATTTAATTTTGAGAAAGTTTAAATTAGGTAGAAAGCAGTTATGTCTTGGTATTATGTTTTGTGAATTTAAATTGTTATTTAAATTCGAATTTAATTTGAGAAAGTTTAAACTGGTAAACTGGTTATTTTTGTAATTTAAATTGTTATTATTTAAAAGAGTTTAAATATATAATAATATAAAATTCATTTTGACTTAAACCACACGAGACTTATATAGATATATATATATGTGAGACATATATATTTGTAGTGATCGTCTTTTACTTTGAGAGACAACCAAAACAGAGAAAAAGAAAAACCCTAATTTCGTTTTGAGAAAATGAACTGAACTAGCAATTCAACAAGATCGTTTATTATTTGTTCGGTATTGGATACTTGTAGAGGGTGGTCGGCTTTTCGAGAAGAAAGCGGCACCTTTGAATATCCGAATAAACCAAGGCGCCAAACTTTGGAAACAGCGAATCGATCTACAAGGTAAGTTCGTTTACCCTTCCTTCGGTTTTATGGCATGTGATCCTTGGTGGGTTAAGGGATAAAAATTTTAAATACCCATTTGCATTTATGTTCCAATCGGTCGCCGTAAGCAACGGTGGTATCGAAACCACACAATGTTTCTCATAAAAATCGATAATCTCCATGTTTGATCGTATGTATGTGATGTATATGATTCTGACATGATTTGCATTTTTGAATATATGTGATATTATGGTTTGTCGCGAACAACATAGTTAATAGGTTTTGTTAAGGTATTAATTGATTGGTCAAGAAACCTAAAAGGAGTTAGATTAATATGATTAAGAATTGAATGGGATATTGCCATTAAAGTGTTTAATAGCATGTTATATGATTTTGGCTCTGTCTTAATCAGATTAATACATGGACTGAATTCATATATCAATTCTGATTTATTAGTGATTGTTTATGGTGGTGCGAAAATAAGCCCTATGTGTAATGAGATTACATAATATGTTGTTTTAATGTGATTTTGATGGCTTTCGGCTTATTAAAAAATTTATTGATGAGATCAATGAAAATTTAATTTTGAATGAAACTCTAATGTGTTCACGAAAGGAAAATTTTTTTAAGAGCAATAACTAAGCGTACTTGACCCGATCCGCTAACCGGCTGGCGGAGCAGCGTCTTTATCTCTGCGTAACTATATGAATTTAATTGGTTTAAATACATGCCTATTATAATTTATTTCTTTTAATGCAAATTGTTTTATGCTATATGATACCTTATGATATATTTGCATATTGTGTTGCTTCACATGGTGCCACCCAGTGTGACTTTTGACCAATATGTTTGGTAGGTTATTATTATTGTTTTTACAAGAGGTTGTTAATTATTCATACGGCTTGCATGCCGTTTTGTTTCTATTGTAATTTTTATTTTACTATTAGTAGTATTTATTTAATTGTTGTAATAAAACAAAGGAACGTGCAAAACCATTTGGAAAATCATGCAATCCAGCTTCATGATGATGGAGGAGCTAGGTGTCTATCTGCATGAGTTGGTGGTGAATCGACATCATGGATACGCAATACTACTAGGAATATTTGTTGATCTTCATATTGGCTGTGAGATCAGTCTAGATTAAGGCCCCATCTTGTGACAAGTTCTTATATCATGTATGAGATGCTATGTATGATGTTACATGAGTATGTGGTACTAGATTTATAATGAGATCTATTGATTGAAAATTAAAATCGATCAAGATCCTACATAAAATTTAAAGTTAATATACCAACCACATAATTTAAAGCACTTGTCAAACCTTTTATCACCTTAATGTGGGTTCTACCAAAGTAGAAGTACATTAGGTTACATTAGTGAGACAAGATGAGGTAATAGTGCTACCCATATGTTTAAAAATGAGACTAGCTTTGATAGGTTATCAAAGAAGCGGTTTTGGCACAATGGCATTGGTGAGTTAAACATGTAGGGACATATGATGTCAAAATCCCATAAATATCTAAAGTTGCATGAGATGTAATTGGTAAGAGTTACCTACCTAAATAACTTAATTTTTAAGTGTCTATTCAGCATTGACTTAAAGTTGATGGAAGAAATATGGATCTTAGGTCACTAGATTAATATTGTGACACCCGGGTAGGGGGTCCGTTGACTACACTTGACCCTCGAATACAAATTGGATGTGGGGATTTGCAGGCCACCATAGAAAAGCGGGCGAGTCTCTTTATGCGGGGAGCTCTGCCCCGAATACAAAACCTGCATAATTGTCCCAAACGAGTCAATATATGCAATATATATCCAATACGACCACTTGGGCCATAAACGATATACATGCCAGCTATAGATTCAACTATATACTTGATAGTTCTAAGAGTCAATATGTTTTACTCTTATCTGTAGTACATACATTAAAATTTAAAATTCGAATCATGTATACATCAAAGCCACCTTCCGACTTTCTTCTAATACAATCTCAAGGATGACCAGTCTCCTCGTGCGCTCCACATTACCGTAAAGGGGATCCACGGTGAGCTAAAGCACGATGGGAGAATCACTTACTAAGTGGGCTACTCACTACCTAAGTCTTGATACAATATTCCAAGTAAACACATTAAGCGAATGCATGATCCTACTTGAATGTCTCGTGACAACTCGGAACGAGTCCTCGAGCTCTCACACTCGCTAAGCATGTATGAGGAATTTTTGTGTTATTAGTGGGCAACCCTCCGATGAATATATATCGATTGGGCACTCAGACGATTGATATATATATTATTTAGTTTGTGGACTACCCTCAGGTGAATATATATCCATTTGGGCGCTCTGACGATTTGATATATTATTTAGTTCTTTACCCTCGTCGTTTTACATTATTAGACAACCTCAGAACCTTTTTCTTTGGAGCTTGTCTCATGCCTCATCTAAAATCCTAGGATGTCCCGGTGCATATGGAATGCATATGCGGTTCAAATAAATTAATCACATACAAGTATATAAGCTTATGAATATACTCGCATAAAAAATTAAATCACACAAACATGTTATGTAATTATCATTTCAAACACCAAAATTAGCTCACTTGATATGTTCAAATACAATGATTCAATTCGAATTACTTAGCAAACACATAATTTCACGAAATATTCTTAGAACACTATTTGGGAATAGTGAAACTCCTAGGTTACTATTCACGAAAATCACAAATCAGCAGTTCACCTTGTGAACCCGCAATCTGACCATTTATTGATGCATACAAAACACATGGACATTTAAGGCCCATTTCACAAACAGATTTGTTTTTAACAGGTCCGAAACCAATGATGCTGCGGTTTATTACGAGGCAGCCACTTGTCGACCTCGGTTTCACTTTTCGAGTATTCTCTCACATTTCAGGTCTATAACTAAAGCATGATTGCTAGTATCACGAACCTATGATCCATCACGTTATAGTTTCAGCGTGCACCTAAAATTGCGCCGTTGTGTTTGGATTGATCAAAGCCAACCCTCCGGCCTCCAAACCAGCGAAACATCGAAAAACACTTAAATGGAATTAAAACCCAGTAAGGAGAAATCCTACACTCAAGGAGTTTGAAGAAACTCCCTAAATACGAGTACCACGTGATGCCCTTTCGCGTAAGAGCAGATTCGCCTTCTTGTCAGACGGTAGTCGCGGTGTCGCGGGCGTATTTTTAGAAGTTTCTCTCTCTCTAGGAAAATCCTCCATTTTAATTTGCTGGCTGGTTCCTTTTCACGTTTTTTTGGTTCTTTAAAATGGGAGATGAAGCACTATTTAAAATTTTGTCTCATTCACTTATTAACTTTCCAAAAAATGACATTTATGTCATTCTTTTACCAGATTTGATATTCGGCACTACCTCGGCCGTCCACTTTCATCATTTCTCTACTCATACCACTTATGGTACATGAGTACATGTTATTGTGCCTTTCGTCGCATCGAAAATCGATTCTATTTTGAACCACGATGCCTCGAAAAATGTGAGTCATTTAATATAGAAAATTACAGGGGAAATTTTACGTCACTAACTAGTTGTGAGAACTGATTCAACCAGGTGCAATCCGTTTAGATCATCGAGATCTAGAAGGGAATAAATTACGGATTTTTAACCGTGGTAATTTTAATAATCAAAATTACCATTTTGTCATATTCGAGAAATTGGAATTTCTCGGGTCTTACATTCTCCCTCCTTAAAAGGAATTTAGATCAGAAATTCCCGGGACTATAATAATCACGCACATGCATAGCTCTCAGCGCACAGCTCTGTCATGCATGTAAATAGTCATTAAACAACGGCTAAACCACGTACCTTCATCCTAAACGAGAAGGATAGGTAGCCGCATCGTGTCCTCGCTCCCCGTTGACTCCTCCACTCCCGCAGTGCATGTGCTTTTCACTAGCCTTCAGATAACTGCGTCATAAAACGATCACGTACAAACAATGCACCTGGTCCTCCTCGAGTCCCATCAGTGTCAACCTCAATACATTTGATCCACCATGGTGGATCACGGAGTATATATATCGAGGCATGGGCGTGAAACACCTCGTGGACATTTGACATCTTTGGGGCGGTAGCAGCTAGAATGCGCGGTGCTATCCTCTTGAGTATCTCGAAAGGCCCGTAAACCTCGGCGATGGCTTCGCTTGCCCAGAACGACCACTCCTCTTGGGGTATCGCCTTTAAGAAGGCGTGATCCTGACCTCGAACTCTAAGGGTCGGCGTCGTACATCATCATAGCTCTTCTCACCCAGAGGCTGCAGGCGGGTAGAGGCGTTATCGTATCAAGCTCACCTTCTCTATGGTGTCTCTAATCATATCAGAACCAGTTATGGAGCTCTCTTCCATCTCGGTCCAATATAACGGTGACCTACTTGGCCTCCCATACAATGCCTCATATGGTGCCATTCGTACACTCGCCTGATAACTGTTGTTGTAGGCGAATTCCACTAAGGGCAATTAATCCTCTACTTGTGATCCGAGGACACATGTTCGCAGCATGCCCTCACAACACCCCGTATGTAATCCACTTTACACGTAACCTTGCACAACCTGCTTGGTGTGTAGCAGCTAACCTCTCCCGAGTCACAACCCTTGACAATCATGGACCATCAACCTAGTCCATGTCGAGAATGACTTCATTCATAGGAGCCTTGCCCATTTCAGCAGCACCCAATCTGATTTCAAAGGGTATCCAACCCTCGAGTCACCCCCGACTCCTATTTCTCAACTCTAAGTCTGCGCGATAACCATGTCCCTGTGTTTTCATCTCGGGCACATAACTTCTCGACACATGAGGCCTCTTACATTCCACTGATTCAAGCTATGAGGTCTCATTGGGCGTGATCTAGGAACCTTCTGACCACACTCACACCATGAGTGGTGAATGACCGTCTGCACCCACCCGGCTCGACCCGATGTTACGTGCACCGCATGCATAATAATCACCCTCTCAGTGACACCACATCACTGGGGTCCCTGTGAGCAGAATGCGAGATCGCTCACTCGTAATCTCGACTATCAATTGACTCTCTCCCCCACATCACAGGGAAGAACATACATGCTTGGCTTCATACAAGGCCTTAACCTCTAAGCCCAATTCCAATGTCGTGTCGGGTATGACAACTCGGCCTAGTTCTCAATGCCGACAAACCCTATGGTTGTCAACTCATCGTG
Source organism: Tetrastigma voinierianum (assembly GCA_016808115.1). NCBI lineage: Eukaryota > Viridiplantae > Streptophyta > Magnoliopsida > Vitales > Vitaceae > Tetrastigma > Tetrastigma voinierianum. The sequence continues at coordinate 36,105 of JAEQBH010003918.1, read as the reverse complement.
TCAGCTGGCAGATCAACCTTGAATAGGTCTGCCACCCTGGGTCCACCGCGGCTTAGATCTTGTGACTACGTCTGTCACGACTTAGACCCACACTGCGGCCCCTCGGCTATATGTATTCTTTGGAAGTGCTTATATAGCACCCGAAGCGGCTGGTTCCTCGGCCCGTACTAGGGTGTGGAGGAATGGCCTTATGCTCTCTGTCCTACGGCTAGCTAGGGCATTGTCCCAAGTCTTGGGATCCACGTCTCGGAAATCCGTCACTCGGGCTCGATCCTGGCCACAGTCTGAAACTGGTGTGAGCTTGAAGTCATACGCTTCTTCCCAGACTTAGGAAAGCTAATCCTCCTCTTATTACCAACACCCATATCGAGTGTTCCTAGTATCTCGATCTCTCTCTCGTAGTGGGGCCACTGACCATAGGAGTCCGTATCTGTGAAGAATCCACAATCTGCGAGATGGACAGCATTACATTCTCGAATGCGTGTAATACCCAGCCAATCTCACGAGACTACGTATCTCGAAGATTGACATTCGGTCTCTCCACGACGCATCAACGCCTCAGCCTTCTCTGGGTCGTGACACTCTGGTCTTGACACCGCGTGTCCCAATCTCCCTCGATGGCTAAAACTCGCATATTGAACTTGGTATCGCAGTGGTCTCTCAACAACTGCAACACAATCCTCAAGTGATATTCATGCTCCCACTCACAGTGGGTAGATCAAAATGTCATCCATAAAGACTACGATCTTGATCTAAATAGGGTTGGAATATCCTATGCATGAGATCGTGAATCTTTGTTGAGGCGCATTCGTCGATCGAAGGGCATCACACTAAACTCATAGTGCCCATATCGCGTCTAGCCGTCTTAGGGATATTTGTCTCCTAGCCTCGGAGTTGATGGTAACGGTCACGAAGGTCTATCTTAGGTAGACTTGCACTCCTCTCGGCCCAGTCGAGACGAATCATCGGGTCCTCGGTAAGAGATGCGGTCCCGAATCGTAATACGTTGACTGCACGTAGTCGATGCACGGTCGGAAGGGTCTTGCCCTTCTTCTTCTTAAATAGAGCGAGGGACGCCCCAGCAGGCGAAGTGCTGGTCTAATGAACCTCTTGTCAGTAGCTCTTTTACTTGGGACTCAGGAGTTCTATGACTATTTGGTGCCATCTGTCTTGAAGTCTTAGAGATGGGTGAAAATACCCGAGGTGTAACTCAATCACGAAAGTCCTATGTGGAGGTAGTCGGAGTAGCTCATGCGGAAAACATCCACAAATTAGCACACTACTCGAGGATCTAAGTCTGGTCTCACCTCGTCCTCCCAAAGTGGGCTCGCTGCTTGACCGCCCAGTTGTCACGACACTTGGACTCGTATACTACCTAGGGAAAAATATCATGTTTGTCCCCCTGAAATACCACACGAGTACCGTGCGTGTAGGCGGTACCCTCCTACGCTCACAATCGATAACGATCCTGTAAGCTATCAGCCAATCCATCCTCAGGATGACATCGAACTCTGACATGTCCATAATCCTCAAGTCCACTGTGAGTAGTGTCCCCGAGATCTCTAACTCGCAACCTCGACATATCGTACCTATTCTCGCCCTAACCCCTAGGGGAGAACTCACAAAAATGGCTCCTCTAAGGTCTCAAGAGGTCCTTGTCCATTTCCACCATATTTGGGCCTCATTCTCTAGCTAAAACGCAGCTAGTCTAATCCGGGTCGCGTCAGAGGTAATCTCCATAGCCTCTAACACTTTCTTGATCTGCATGAACCTATGGTATACCACCATTGGATCTTTTCCCCCTATGAATGTCGGAGGATGATATGCCCTAAACCTCTGAAGGTTACTAGGATCTTCTGTCTACGCTATACCCACATTTTTGTGCTATAGCATTCATTTGTAATACCCTACGGCCTCGCGAGTCTGACGTCGAGCAACGGTGGTGCTGACCAGTGCCGGAGTGGACGCCCTCTGCGTCCTCGCCCTCTACTAGCCATCTACATATGTCAAATGGCTACACGATTCTTGTAATTTTCATTTCAGTCTAACTAGCAATGCACATGCCAATTACTAATAGACTTGACAACCATGAACTGACTCGTTCATTTCCTAAGTGGCGCTAAATTCCAACCACCGATTCGGTATCCGTCAAGGTCATAACGTATAGTCATTTACCCTTTTCTATCGCATTTCACCATGCATATAATTCCCCCTCTGCGACTACCGCGCATTCGATTTCAATTTGTGGTAGTTAAATCGTCACAGTGTCTCTAAGGCATAACCACGGCCCGAGACACTTAATCATACATAACCCGGTGTATCGCAACCAATTTGCATTTAAAATATTGTTTTCAACAAAATTTTATTTTAAGAAAATACATTTTCGAAAATTTTATCAAATTTATTTGATTTGATTTGATTTTAATTTAATTTAATAATTTTTTTCGGAAAATTATTTCCTCAGATTATATTCAACAGAAAATTATTTTCATCTTTGATAGACGAATAAATTTATAAAATTTATTCTTTTCATCTTCTTTTCCGAGTTTTGTACCTTTGTACCACTCAAAATATTTTCTAAAATATTTTCTACACTTCAATGTGCTAATCACCAAAAGCACACATACAATCTCAACATCTAAAACATACTATCAAAGCACCTTGACACACAACATGACATGGCATACACACAATCATCAAATATTCACAAGATCACCTGAAAACACATCAGCACACGTGCACGTAGTGTCCTAGTTTTAATAGTGATTTCTAGGTAATCCCATACCTAAACTCGACATCGAAACCACGCCTAGTGGTGATGCTCTTCTTCAACCATGGCCTAAACCCCAATTTTCTATCCATAGGTTTCCATATACCTACACTCCCACATCAACCACTTGGTAGTGATGGATACCAATTAGAGGCTCACTGGTATTCGTATGCCTAAGCTGCGATACCAAGCTGTGACACCAGATCCGGTCCGTTGACTACCGTCAGCCCTCGAAATACAAGTGGATGTCGGGTTACGAACACCACTTGAATCGGGCAGAGTCTCAGCGCTTTGTACGGGGAGGCTCTGCCCGAATACAAAACCTGCGTAACATCCCCAAGCAGTCCGATATATGCAATATATATCAAATACGGCCACTTGGGCCATAAGCGATATACATGCCAACTATGAGATTCAACTATATACCTGATAGTTCTAAGAGTCAATATGTTTTACTCTTATACAATACAGCACATTAAATTAGAGAATTCTAATCATGTATACATCAAAGCCCTGACCAGGCTTTCTTCTGTCTGATCTCGAGGGCGACAGTCTCCTGCCCGCTCCACATTACTGTAAAAGGGGATCCACGACGGGGTGAGCTAAGCTCGATGGGAGTACTTTTAAGTGAACACTCACTACCTAAGTGCAGTGCAATATTCAGAAGTAAACACACATTCAAGCGAAAATGCATGATCTACTTGAATGTCTCGTGACTCCAACTTCGGAACTTAGAGTCCTCACCATTTCTCTCACTCGCCTAAGCCTTGTATGAGAATTTTTGTGTTATTAGTGGGCAACCCTCCGATGAATATATATCAATTGGGCCGCTCCGACGATTGATATATATTATTTAGTTTGTGGACTACCCTCCGATGAATATATCAGTGGAGCGCTCAGGCGGTTGATATATTATTTAATTTGGACACCCTCGTCGTTTTACATTATTAGACAACCCTTGAACCTTTTCTTTTAGACTTGTCTCATGCACTCACTCCTAAAATCTAGAGATGTCCAGTGCATATGGAATGCATGTATGCCGGTTCAATACGATCTAATCACATGCAAATATATAAACATGAATATACTCTTATAAAATTAAATCACTAACATATTATGTAATTATCATTTCAAACACCAAAAATTAGCTCACTTGGGCTAATGTTGAAACCTAAAACAATTCAATTGAATTACTTAGCAAAACACATAATTTCGAAAATATATTCTTAGAGCACTATTTGAGAATAGTGAAACCCTCGATTTACTATTCACAGAAAAATCCTAAATCAGCGGTTCACCTTGTGAACCACCCAATCCACCCATTCCGGTAAGCCAGCCTCAAAACACATGGACATTTAAAGGCCCGTTTCACACAAACCGGAATTTTACTTAGTCGAAACCGGCTCAGTGGGTTGTCCACAGGCAGCCCACTTGTCCAACTCTCGGTTTCACTTTTTTGGAACCAATTCTTACCTTCTGATCTTATAGCTTACCAAAGCATAATTTATTAAATAAATTATCACAAAAGAACCCATAACTTGATCCATGCTGATTGCAGATTTCCCAAACGACACACAAAATTCTAACACTTGATCTATGTTGCGGGACGTCAAAAACAACCCCCCTCCACGGCCTCAAACCATGAAACATCGAAAAACACTTAAAATGGAATTAAAACCCAAGTAGGGAGAAATCCTACCTCAAGGAGTTTGAAAACTCCTAAATAAATACCCAGTGATGCCTTTCAGCTTGAGCAATTCGCCTTCTTGTCAGAAACTGGCCGTGACGGTCGGATCGCCCGTATTTTTAGAGAGAAGTTTCTCTCTCTCTAAGGAAAATCCTCCATTTTCGGCTGCTGCTAGCTTCTGGTTCCCTTTTCACGTTTTTTTGGTTCTTTAAAATGGGAGATGAAGCACTATTTAAAATTTGTCATTCATATTAACTTTCAAAAATGACATTTATGTCATTCTTTTTTTACCCGGTTGATATTCGGCACTACCTCGGTCGTCCGCTTTCATCATTTCTCTACTCATACCACTTATGGTACATGAGTACATGTTATTGTGCCTTCGATCGCGCCAATCGTTCTGACACGACAGCGATCTCTCGAAAAATGTGCCAGTCAGGCTATCTCGAAAGAATTACGATTTTACGTGCTAACTAGATTTGACGATTCCAACGGTGCAATCCGTTTAGATCATCTGAATCAGAGAATAAGTGCAGGATTTTTAACCGTAATTACAATTTTGTAATCAAAATTACCATTTTGTCCTTATTCCAGAAATTGGAATTTCTCGGGTCTTACAAATATGATTATTCTTGAGGGTTGTTAATTTAGTGAGTTTTTCATAATCAAAATACTTATCGAACTTTGCATTCATTGTAGATGGCCAACAATAATAACAACAATTCTACTATGTCCTTTGCGATCAGTCCTTGAGAAGGATAAACTTCTTTTAGGACTAACTTCCTTATTTGGTTTAAATTGAGAATTGTTCTCAAACAAGAAAGGAAGCTTTATGTCTGAATGAACCTCTCTCCCTGAGGAACCAGCGATATTAATGCTTCTAAGTGAGAAAAGAATGCTTATGAGAAGCATCATAATGACTGTGATATTTGCATGCTTGATCTTTAGCTACCATGAGTTTTAAACTTGAAGGATATGGAAAATATGGGAAGCATAATGATCTTCAATCTTAAGGAAATGTTCAGCATGAGCAAGGAAAGAAAGGTATGAGACTGCAAAAGCATGCATTCTTGCAGAGATGGTTGAGAGTGCTTGATTGAGTGCTCATGTTCACAAAAATAAAAGGCTATATTGAACACCTTGATAGGCTTGGATTTCCATTGAGCCAAGAGTTGGAAACTAATTTGATCCTGAATTCACTTCCTGATAGTTATGGCCAATTTGTCATGAATTATAACATGAATGAAATGGACAAATCTATCCTACGAGTATACGATGCTTAAAGCGGGTTGAAGCGAATATTAAATCAACTGGCCATGTTTTGATGGTTGAAAATAGAAAGGGCTTCAAGAACAAGGGTAAGGGCAAGGGTAAGGGCAAGGGCAGTGGCAAAGGAAAGTCCAATGCTCAACCCAAACCCAAACCTAAACCCAAAGCTAAAGCCCCAAAGGAGGGTGTTTGTTTCTTTTGCAATGAACCTGGTCATTGGAAGAGAAACAACAAGCTGTATTTAGAGGATCTAAAGAAGAAGAAGAAGACTGGTGAGACTAGTTCTTCAGGGACTCAAAAGGAGTAGACAACTGAAGAAGGGCGAAGTTGATCTACGAGTAGGCAATGGAGCAAAAGTTGCTACTTGGTCGTAGGGAAGTTATGACCATTGCTCAGCTGGCTTTGTTAGTTTCTGACAATTGCTATTATGTTCCTATAATGTGTAGGAATATTATTTCAGTTTCTTGTTTGGATAATGATAGTTTTTCTTTTATTATTAAGAATAATAATTGCTTCATTTTTCATGAAGACATGTTCTATGCAAATGCCAATTTGGCTGTGGATGGTCTTTATAAGTTATGAACCTTCAAAATCCAACAATTTCATGTTGTTCATAACATATTCACTAAGAAATTTAAACTAATGATTTAAATTGGAACTATCTTGGCATTGTCGCCTTTGGTCATATAAATGAGAACGCATCTCAAAACTCCATCAAGTTGGACTTTTGAATTCATTTGATTTTGAATCGTATGATACATGTGGAATCTTGTCTATTGGGTAAGATAAAGGATCCCTTTATCGATTACGTTGAAAGGGCCAATGAATTATTGGATCTCATACATACAGATGTATGTGGACCATTAAGTTCAGATGCTAGAGGAGGTTACAAGTACTTCATTACATTTACTGATGACTTCAACAGATATGGTTATGTCTACTTGATGAGACATAAATCTGAATCATTTGAAATGTGTTCAAATCTTTCAAAATGAAGTACAAACCAACTTGGCAAGACAATAAAGGCACTTTGATCTGATCGAGGTGGCGGTTTGAGCCAAGAATTTGATGACCATCTTAGAACTTGTGGAATCATTTCACAATTAACTCCTGAACACCACAATGGAATGGTGTAACTGGAGAAGGGAGTGAATCGAACTTTATTAGATATGGTTCGATCTATGATGAGTCCAACAGTTCTTCCATTTACCTTTTGGGGTTATGCACAATCGAGTTCCATCCAAAGCGGTTGAAAAGACACCATATGAGATGAGGACTAGTAAAAGGCCTAGTTTGTCTTTTCTTAAGATTTGGGGTTGTGAGGCTTATGTAAAACATCAAGTTTCAAATAAGTCGGAGCCCAAACTGGAGCAATGTCTTTTTTTAGCGGGTATCCTAAAGAGACTAAGGGATACTACTTTACAATCCCATAGAGAATAAAGTGTTTGTTAAGCTCGTAATGGTGTCTTTCTAGAAAGGGAATTATTTCTAAAGGAACCAAGGAGTAAGGTACAACTCAAGAAGTTCGAACCACAAGATAATATCAACCGCTCAGGATACTCATAGTCAACAAACTATTGTTGACACACGTCCTATAGCACAAAATTTATGTAGATCTGATAGGATACGTCATGAGCCCGAGAGATATGGATTTCTTGTGACTGATAACCATGATGTATTGTTAGTGGATCAAAATGAACCCACTACCTATCAAGAGGCTATGTCGATCTAAACTCCTGAGAAATGGTTAGAGGCCATGAAGGGCTTCAAATTCAATCCATGTATGATAACGTATGGACCTTGATTGACCCAATTAAGGTACAAAGACCATTAAAGTAAAATGGGTTTTTAAAAAGAAAACTGACATGGATGGCAAAGTGCATACTTACAAAGCAAGGCTAGTTGCAAAAGGTTTCAAACAAACTCATGGTATAGACTATGATGAAACTTTTTCACCTATAGCTATGCTTAAGTCTATCAGAATTCTTATTGCCATTGTTGCATATCATGATTATGAGATTTGGCAATGGATGCGTTAAAACCATATTTAATGGAAACTTACTGGTGATGTACATGACACAACCTGAGGGTTTTGTACAACCTAAGAATCTCCGTAAAGTATGCAAGTTTCAAAGATCCATTTATGGTTTGAAGCAAGCTTCTCGGAGTTGGGAATCTTCGCTTTGATGAATCGCAAAGGTTTGATTCACAAAATGAAGACGAGCCTTGTGTTTATAAGAAAATTCAGCGAGCACAATCAGATTTTCGTCTTATATGTTGATGACATTTTACCTATCGGGAATGATATCCCTACCATGCACGTCAAGTCTTGGTTAGGAAGGTTTCTCAATGAAAGACTTAAAGAAGTCAGTCATATATCTCAGTGATAAAGATCTATGTGAGATAGATCTAAGAGGCTGATTGGCAAGTCAAAGTACTTACATAGACAAATTATCAAACGGTTTAGTATGCAAGATTCCAAGAGAGGATACTTGCCCATGTCTCATGGTATTGCTCTTAGCAAATCTCAATGTCCTAACACTAAAGATGAGCGAGAGCTTGATGGAGTGGGCATTCCTTATGCCTCAAAGAATAGATCTATCATGTATTATGTTGTGCACTAGACCGATGTATCTTATGCTTTGGGCTATTAATCTGTAGATACCGCTTAGATCCCATGAGAGTCATCGATAAATTATTGGCAACATTCTTGGCATCTGGTAAGGTTCAAAGACGTTCGGTATGGCGGATTGGAAGATGATCCGTTGTAAATGGTTACACGATGCAAGCTCCAACTGACAAAGATGATTTTCGATCGTAAATGGATATGTGTTTTGTTTAAATGGTGGTGCGCTTATCGGGAAAAGTTCAAAGCAAAGTAATCATTTGTCGATTCTATAACCTGAAAGTCGAATACATTGCAAAGATCTGATGCAAAGAAAGGAAGGGGCTTTGATCAAGAAGTTCATCGACCTTGAAGGAACTACATTACAAATCATGTTGATGTTTATTGTGACAATAATGGTGCTATTGTACGCTGTGCTGAACCTAGATCACATCGATCTCAAACACATTCTAGGTGTTATCATCTCATTCGAAATCATTGAGAGAGGTGACGCTAAGATATGCAAAGATCTAATAGATGATAATGTTGTTGATCCATTGACTAAGCCTCTACCACAAGCAAAGCACATGATCGTCATGCTAGGTTCATAGGTATTAGATACATTGACAATAATACGCAAGTGGGAGATTGTTGGGCAATAGTGTTTTAGGCCTATCGTATGGCCACGGTATTTCAATTATTTATGAGAATTAATTATTATGATGATTTATATGTTTATTATATATAATGTCCTTGAATAATATTATTAATTATTCTAAATGTCCCTAATCGCTTATTGTTATGGGAATAAATGAATTAAGATTAGTATAGAGTTTGATCGATATTCATGGGATGAATATGTGTATGAGATATAAATCAAATTTATATCTATTTGTTGAGAACAAATATTGGATGTGACCTGCCTTTGAGATTAATACATGGATCAAAGTCATGTTAATCCCATTAGTTGTGTCATTAAATCCTTTTGACCTCGAGATCGCCATAGTTCTCAACATAAGGAATATTGTGTTTTGACATAATCAAACGCTTGTCTTTAATCGTATGACTATAAAGGTTATACGTGAACATAATAAGAATTATGTAGTGAGATATGAGCGATTAAAATGGAATTTGGTCCTCTTATTATAAGAGAGATATCTCTGGGTCCCCCGGATAATTGAGACCGAGAAATGCATGGTTTCGTGTGCTCAAATGAATCAATGAGATCAATGTCATTTGTTTAGTCTACCACTGGGTTTCGAGTAATCAAAGATAGAACGATATAAGGTTGACTTTGTCCATGGCTTATATTCTATCAAGATATCACGAGACAAAAGAATTATGTCATTAGCTATATTAAGGTTGTCTCGGATCATGAGCTTTTCATTTAATCCTCAAGAAGTCATAATGTCTTCAGAGGTCGCTTATGACTTGTAGTGGATCAAAATGTGATTTAAGCGTGATCGCCAATGTTAATTTGAACTCATGTGGTCGCATTACTAAGAATCTAATAATAATGGTTATGGTTTTTCACTTCTGTAGTAATTTAAAATGATGAGATTATTTTAAATTACAAATAACAATTAGTTGTTATTTAAATTTAATTTAATTTGAGAAAGTTTAAATTTGTGAAACGGTTATGTCTTGAACGGTTATGTTTTGTGAATTTAAATTCGAATTTAATTTTGAGAAAGTTTAAATTCGTGAAACGGTTATGTCTTGAACGGTTATGTTTTGTGAATTTAAATTGTTATTTAAATTCGAATTTAATTTTGAGAAAGTTTAAATTCGTGAAACAGTTATGTCTTGAATGGTTATGTTTTGTGAATTTAAATTGTTATTATTTAAAAGAGTTTTAAATATAATAATATAAAAAATTGCTTTTGACTTTAAACCCCAGCAGGCATTTATATAGATATATATATATATGCAGACATATATATTTTGTAAGAGGGGTCGCCTTTTACTCGAGAACAACCAAAAAACAGAGAAAGAAAAGAAAAACCCTAATTTCTTGCTTTTGAGAAGACGAACCTCGAACTAGCATTCAACAAGATCGTTTTTATTATTTGTTCGTGTGTGGATACTTGTAGAGGGTGGTCGCCGTAAAGGCAACATTCAAGATCCAAATAAACTAAGATGCAGACTTTGAAGGCTTGATCAATCGATCTACAAGAGGTAAGCTCTCATTTACCCTTCCTTCGGTTTTTATGAAACGATGTGATCCTTGGTGGGTTAAGGGATAAATTTTAAATTCCGCTTACATTTATGTTCCAATCGTATTGATATTCTCATTCAGAACCCAACAGCCGTATCGTGAGCATTAATATCGTATCCGAAAAACCAATTAAATTATAAGGTGCTACGCAGAAATAAGCACAAATGTCTTCACAGCTTCTGTTAGTGGATTCGTCGTAGGGGCCGCCTCGAGGGGTCGGGGCAACGCCCTAACTATAGCGCGATCTCAGTCAAAGGATTTAATGATTACAACTATTAGAGATTAACTTATGACTTTGATCCATGTATTAATCTCAAGACGGTCGTCCAATATTTGCTCAACAAATAGATATAAATTCTGATTGTATCTCATACACATTTTCATCCCATGAATATCAATCAAACTTATACTATCTAATTTATTGTTATTCCCATAACAATAACAGATTAGGGACATTTAGAATAATTAATTATATTATTCAAGGACATTATATATAATAAACATGCAAATCATCATAATAATTAATTCTCATAAATAGTCAAAATACTATGTCCATAATGATAGGCCTAGAGCACTAATACTAACACATTTTGTGTGTTATGGTTTTTATGAATAACATGTAGTGTGTGAGAATTATGTTGATCCATGCTAATTGATGTATTAACATGGATTGCATGGATGTAAATTATATGTAAAAATTATAATTGTCCATGGTATATTAATGTTTCATGTAACACTCATATATACATGTAACATGAAGGAGAATACATCGACATCATGCATTTCATATGCACGGTCACATCGCGTCGAGTCGGGTGTGGGTGCATGGTACTGTTATTCACCATTCTTGGTGAATGAGTAGTGGCTTCGGAAATGGGACAACGTCAAAGAGTGAACTTCAGCGGTTGTATAAAATAATAATAAGGAAGGGGGAGTGCTAATTGTGTGTTTGGGTGAAGCAAGATGGGGCAAATCCCCCCTTAGGGTGAAAGACTCAAATTTTATTCTTGGTCAGACATATGGATCCAGTGATGAAAGTTTGCGAAAGTGTCGGAAGGCGTTGCGAAGCCTGCGGTGAGACCCCGAAAATTCGCAACCCAAATAAACATATGGGATTTGATAAATTAAAATTGGAGGGTTGTCCAATGGGTTAAGTCATTGGAGTAAAACCTGTAATAACTGGTTTCACATGGCGTTGCAAGTGTGAGAGTCCTTCGGGACTCGGGTTGTGGGCATGAGGAGTCTCATCTCATGCCTGACATGGAACATTCCATATAGGATTGCATTATTTATATGGAATATGGTTTGATGTTTTTATGTACGCCATTTCATGTGCATTTAGGTGGGGAGTAGCCCTTATAGGAGGAAATTTCTCAGGAGCCTTTGCTCACCAGTTGTAAGGACCCCTTTGGTCTGAGGGGAGGGGGAGGGTACGAGGGGAGGCAGGCGCTCACAGCCCAGTAGTGATTATGAAGAGGTCAACATGTGGCCTTGACAATACTTTTTTAAAAAGTATTTTATGTCAAAAGAATTGTAATTAAATTCTTTTGGACTATTATATAAATAGTCGGGTATGTAATTATGGTAAGAGGGTCGTGATCGGACTCTTATGGACTATCATTAACTGTTAATTTTCATATTTTTGATTTAAATATGAATGAATGGGTCTCGGTAAAGGGACATATGAGATGGTGTCGGGTAAGCTATATTAGAAAAAGCTAGTTTTAATATATGTTCTGTATAAGAGTGTTGAAATAAACTCTTATGGATTACTATTATACAGGTTGTATGTTGGGTAGAGCTTCCCGAACAAAGGAGACTCTGCCCGATTTTTTGTGGAAATATGGATCCCGATAAATGGGACACAACCATGTGGTGTCGAGTAACCCGAAATCCATAGGAATTCCATAGGTTGACGGGTTATCAACGAGACCCTCGAATTTGGGGTGTCACAACAGACCCCTGAATCAGCACTCCAATACTCTTTTTTCCCCCTGAAACAACACTGTGAAACTGTTTACTAACCTATTCAAACTAGGTTTGTTTATTAGCAGGTTTCTGGCTGGGTGATCAAAATAAGACCTTGACTATGAACTATCACCATGGCTAGGCTCTGACCACAAACCACGACTAAAAACCATCCACTATGTGAGTAAACCAAAAAGCGCATTCAGCATAAACTATCCACATGTCGAGGTTAACAAACCACAACTATAAACCATCCATATGGAAGAGTCAACTTAGCTGTGGCTCTCAGAAGCCATCCAGAGTGGTTGAGGTCAACCCATGAGCCGCGACTATAAACCATCCACCTTGACGAGTCAACCACAGTGCATCTATAGAAGCATCCACATGGTTAGGGTCAACAAAAAACCGTTATAAACCATCCACATGGCCGAGAGTGTGTGACTATAAAACTATGTCAAATTGCTGAATAATTAAATAACCTATATTCCACGATTTATGAATAGAACTTTAACCCATAGGATCTCTCCACACCACCTATAGCCATGTCATACCATGGTTTTCTTCATCTGCAACTATATTTTATAGTTGCATTATATACTACTTTTAGCAAGGGTTAGTGACCGCGGCTAAAGGATTTTTCCTCAGAAAGTACAAAGATTCTGATATTTATGAAATGAGATTCATTGTCAAAAATTAGAAACCATATTTACCTCCTTCAAAGCCCAAATGCAAGTGTTACAGGTTGGGGACGAAGCTTACGGATGTCCCAGGTTCAAATATCCATGAAAATAGAATAGCACAACGATGTAATCAAAATAAAAAGAGATCATATTTTACAATTAATATTTTATTTTACAATCAAAATAAAAAATATATCGAAGAATGTATGAATAATAATAAAACTAAGAGTGTGTTTTGTTCTTGTTTTCAAAACATAGAGAATACCATTTTGTTATTCTTCTTTCTTGAATTTAGTGTTTTCTTATGTTCTTGTGTTTTTAAGGAAAAAAGGGAATCGAACGTATCTGCCTTTCTCTCATATTAGGTATATATATATATACCTCAATTTTCTCAATAATACGAAAGTCTCTTTCATAATATGGTATCAAAGCGCCAAGCTTAATAAAGAAACAAACCTCTAAAACCCTTGGTTTCCATCACCGGCCGCCATCATGCTCCATTGATCTCATGCCTGCCCAATGGTCGACAAACTTCTTCCACCACTACCGCTGTGCCTCCTTCGTCCGGCCAGCCTTAAAGGGACTGATCCATCCAAGAATTTAATTGTTCTCAATGTTAATGCTCAGACACCATTAAAACCCACAGCCACAAATTATTTCGCCTAGCGGCTCCAATTCACGTCTCTCCTATTCGGGTATGATTTACTTAGCTTCGCTAATGGCTCAAAGCCGTGTCCTTCGACAATGATAACTCTGCCCAATGCCACCTCTCCCTCCGCCAATCTGGACCATATTTCTAAATGCACAAGACCACCGCTTTCTCAATACACCACTGGGTCCGCCTCTCGCCACTGGGGCAGTGCTTCATCTCCACTTTGCCATCTCGTAAATCGACTACTCGAAAAGACGTATGCCTCTCCTTCTCGCCACGGATCATGACCCATCGCGTAATCCCGCGCCCTCAATGCGTAATCTGACCATTATCATTATATGCAAGATGTTAAACACAATATTGCCCTATGAACGTCTCTATTGACTTTGGATGAGCTCTCCATCCGGCAGTTAACTGACTTCTGCCTGGCTTCATTTCACACATAATATCCCATGCTCATGCTCGGATACTCTAGTTATGTAGCACTCTCTCCGACTACAAAGAAAGTAGGATGCCACATAGAGCAGAGATCTGTTAACCTGATTTTCTGGTATTATTTGGGACCATTTCAAACATAGATTCATAAATGACATAAACTTGTTTAAAAAATCCAGAATTATGAAAATTCTTGACTACAATCATAACCTTCTAAAACTTCACCCGTAGTGATGTTTAAAATGTCTTGTACATATATGCTTGAGTCCATAACTAGCTTGTATTTATACAAGTTCCATTGTACAAAATATTGCTTTACAATTCTATTACAAAATCATAGCAAAAACAAGGACCTACATAAGGTGGACTCCTAATGTCAGGTTCACTCATGAATGCGGAATGCCCCTAGAGATCTTTCATCTACAAGAATGAAACACCCGGTGTTGCTTCACCTTTAGTAGAAAACATATTAACATATGACCACTTACAGTGATCCTCAATTATAGTAGACATGCATGGACAATTATTTCACATACTGCAAAGTGATATATCTCTCCTATAGGAGTACATAACAGAATTTCATAAATGTATAAAATCAGAGGTACAATACGTAACAAATCGAGATATGCCTTACCATCAGGGCTGATTGCTTTTGTTTTCATATGGTCCATTATTCAGATACATATCATATAAATGTTTGCCTGCATAAACCAATAAAAATGAATAACAGGAACATGGTACAATAGGTATAATATAGTACAAAACAAGAAGTGGTCGTAAACAGAATCCACTTAATGGCGCTAACATAATAGGAGTGTTGAATAGCACTAAACAGACATACTAAATAATATGAAATCGACGTGCCGGGTAAAGATTTAATATGCTAGGTAGCACTAGTCCCTATTTATTCACTATCCTAGCCTTAAGAAAGCATAATTATATGTGTGTTTTCGGGAGCATGTTATAATTGGTCTTAATACCATTCATGTGTTTATGTAAACTCCAAATGCAGCACCATACCCACTTCCTAACAATTGCACTAATCCCTTATTTGTTTAGGTCTTCAGGGGAGGTGAAAATAAAGCAAGCAAAGAAAAGGGTAAGAGACAAAGCCTGTCCAAAAGAACTGATTTGTCGAGGCAAAGTGGTTTGCCTAGGTGAATGAGGAAATGGTCGAACAGTCTGGTTCGCAGAGCGGGCAAGACCTTCTAGCAAAGACCTTCACTAGGGCGAAGCCACTTTGTCAGCGAAGAGGAGAAGCCAGAAGGTGGACACCTACCCTTAGCCAATGCGAAGGACTCTTCGCCTAGGCGAAGGGCGTCGAGCTTGCACAACAATGTTGCATTTTTAGCCTTTTTCAGTGTACAGTTTCCAACCCAAAAAAAAACCCATATCAAAACAACTGTCAAACCTAACTCAAACTAACCAAAAACACAATATGGGAGGAGTTAGGATTTTTCCTAACCTCGATTGTTCCTGAAGCTTCCAACCTAACTTCCCTTTTATTCCTTTCCTTCATTTTCTTCTCTTTACATGAACAAGTAGAACCCAAACACGTGAAGAGAAAGCAACCAAAATCGTTCTTTCTCCCAATCGGATGCCTTAGCTGTAACACCCCGAATTAGACCCTAGTAGTTTGATTATAGTTTTGTAGTATAAGAAAAGTAAAATTTGTATTTTTCGGAATTTAGGTGCTAAGAGTGAAAAAGGATAAAGCCGGAATTAATCCAAGAGTCAAGGGTAAATTGGTAGAATGTCACATTAAGGACTTAAAGGTTATAAAACAAGAAGAGTATATGTTAAAGTAGGAATTATGATAAGTTAGAATTGCAAATAGAATGAAATAGAAGGACCTAAATGCAAGGGGTGAAATTTGACTCAAATTTATAAGGCCAAAAATTGGCCTATGGATAGAGAAGAAGATATATTCTCACTTTGGGGATTAGGGCACGATTGAGGAAGAAGAAGCCATTTTTGGGTTTCCAATTGTTTAAGCAAAGAGAAGAAAAAAAAGAAAAGAAAGCTAGGTTTTGAAGGTTTCAAGAAGATCAAGGTATGGAACCTATATGTATGGAATTCTTGTATGGAAAGTATGGAAACTTGTTTAGGTTTGTGTATGGATTTGTTGGTTAGAAACCTCCTAATTTCTTTGCCTATGTTTAAGAAGAACCCTATCTCTGTATAAAAGTGATTTTTGTTGGTTTTGTTCAATTTTATGGTTGGAAATTTCAGGTGAAAAGAGGCAAACCTGCCATTTATGCAAAAATCGCAGTTGAGTACCGGTACTGAAATTTGAGTACTAATACTCAAAGTGGTTTAAGGTCCAGAGGATGTTGAGTACTGGTATTGAAAGTTGAGTACGGGCACTCAAAGTGGTTTAAGGTCTAGAGGATGTTGAGTATTAGTACTAAAAAGCTGAGAACTGCATCAAAGTTGTTTAAGGCCCAGAGGGATGTTGAGCACTGCATCGAAGCTGAGTACTGGTACTCAAAGTTGTTTAAGGTCCAGAGGATGTTGAGTACCGGTACTCAAAGTTGTTTAAGGTCCGAGTATCGGTCCTGTAACCCTGTTTTGTTATGTTTTTTCCGTTAATTCTGAATGAAAGGGTCAGTACATGTATAAAAGTTAGTGATCCTATTGTTGAATACACAAAAGAGCAATAAATATCGGAATTTAGTTAACTCTGTGTCATACTTTTCTTCACATTTTGTATAAGAATAGGTATCACTTAATTGTTTTCGTGTTTCTGACGCACACAGGTTTTTCGTGTTTCAAAACATGATTGTTACAAGAGTTCGTGGTCCAGTTTAACAGATCATCAGATGATGTGCAAACGCAGAAGTATTGGAAGGCAAATGCTAGGAAACAAGGGAGTGCAGGTGTACCTACATTCCTAAGTCAGACACCGGGTAATAACGATAGAGAAGCACCATGGCCAACCCGCACTCTGGTGACACCCTCTAACTCAGACGCAGACACCTATGCTAGAAATCAACAAGGTTAACCCGTGACTCGGTACAAGACTAACCACCGCATCACATGTAAGATTTGGCGGAATTGAGCAGAACACATTCTAATGCAAGGGTACGATCGTCCTTCAGCCATTAACCCAGATCATAATGTAGTGCGGTATAAAAGCCAAGGGAATGGCAGAGAAGGCAGCTGATTCCTGTGGTTCGTTTTCATTAAAAGAGTGTTCTTCCTTTGCCAATAGCTGTAAGACTTCGCTTCGCAGATTTGGATTTCCCAAGTTCATGTAACCTACCAACCACAGCAACTCATTTCCTCTCTCGCATTTTGTATTTTCAATTTTTGCTCTTGCAATCAAGCGCACTTTCAAAGTTCTTCTTATGAATAATTTTTATCAATTATGATTTCGCCTATAATTTCCATGAGTTTCAAACTTTATGTCAGTTCTACCTGAATCTCACCTGGTCAAGGTAATAACCTCAATTCCTATTTATATCAAGATTGTGTGATGTTAATCAATTGTAGAGAAACTTTATAAAACTCATTAAGAGTCCTCTTGACAACGTGTGAACGCAGGATCCTGCACACTTAAATGATTACAACGTGCCGGCGAGTCAAATTAATTGTTATACTGTTAACATTCCTCAATCGCTTTTTCATTCTATAAGAGCGCTTAGCAAAATCTTCCATCGAAGACCATCTCATCATTGTCTTGTGGATGAAAATTAAATCATGAGGTGGGAAGACGTGATCAATAGTGAGTAAAACCCCAAGAATCCCAGTGCACCTAACTTTCTATTTTAAAATAGTCACGAATCAATTCTTCAATCAAATCACAAACTATAACCTATAATTTACTTTTTACACTGAGAATAAATTTTATCAACTAAAAGACCACTCCCTGTGGACTCCTTACGTATTACAATGTTAGACAACTTAATCTACGCTTGGGAACAAAATTCAGCATACGAATAAGAACTAAGCATTTGGGGTCGTTATCGTGAGTGCATGATCAAACCAATTGATCTGAAGAGAGCTAGAGGTAATTTTCAATCAGACAGAACCGACGTTTTCACTTTTCTTTTTTAATTTGTTTTCGTGAGAAATCTAGAGGGTGTCCGCCGAATAGTAGGATTAGTGCATGTCGGTTTGGGCTCGCAACGAGCAACGTCGACTTGTAAGAATTGCATCTCCTAGAAATTCTGAAGAGTCCATAGTAAGTAAATCTGTTTCAATATAATCCATACACCCCAATAAGACCATCCCGGGAATCAGCAACCTCTTTTTAATCAAAATGCTCAAGGGATTCCTGTTAACCCACAACGTCTCCATGAACCTCCACAACATGGAGACAGTGTTGCACTTCCAGCAACACCAGTAATAGGAGGGGGAAATGTTAACTTCAAATGAATCAAGATTCCCAGCCCTCAAGCCCTTACCTAATGTGGAAAGAACTCTTTGAGAAATTTTGCAACCTCAAAGGTTAACCACAACAAACTCATGTATTTCTTTCCCAAGATGGGCTAATCACTCCTCATGAAAGCCTTAATGGACCATTTTCACTCGATATTTATAATACGTCGAGTTTCAGAACCCCTTATTCATTCATGAGGGACTTTTGAGGATGTTTGCAAAGGCATTTCACCGGGATCACCTCCACATAATCTGATGGTTTCATTTTTTTCAAAGGAGAAGGGCCAAATTTGGTTTCACTCGCCAGACCCACCAATCTTACATGGGGAAGACATGCTTAATGAATTCCTTAACCAATTCTTCCTCCCAAGACGTAATGCTCCTCATGCAGCACCGTAATTTTTCCTAAAACCGAGGAACCCGCCGTGGTACGAGAGATGGCAAGATCTCTCCATGCTATCCCTCATCATGGCTCGACACAAATATGCGTGGCTTATTAAGGGCTGGTCCTTGACACAACACATCCAAACAGATGTAAAGGGAGAGAGTTTTATGGAGAAGAGTGCTGTGGAGGCAATCTAACTCTTTGACACCATAGTTAAAAATGCTCGAACATGGAGACTAATACCTCCGTAGACACCATAAAGTGTACAGTACACCCACAGGGGAGGAATCCATCACTTAAGAGAATGATGATTTGCAAGAAAATCGTCAATCACAAGGAAGTTGGAGGCTATAGAGCCAGAAAAGGTGAACGAGGTAACTATGTGCCTCAAGTAAATTTCGCATCTATCGACCCAAGTTTTATGTTTCGCGCATCATATGGATTTAATCTCACGCGACTCAACTATTAATTTCGTTGTCTAAACCTTCTCGTTATGAGCACCAAATAGAGCAAGCTAAATGCCTTTAACTACCAGTGGAAACCTTTCATATTCCATATTCTAAAAAACATATAATCCTGTGACGGTGGTAAGCACTTAATTTTAGTCGAGAAATGAGGGAGGCCCACTATATAACTTGACAAATGTAATCAAGGCCCCAATTATCAAAACCAAGGTTTTTCTAAATCCAGCCTCCATTCGTAATCAAGGTCCCCAAGGATTTCCCGTGAACCCCAATCGGCGGCCCACCATCAAATCAAGGGAACTAAACCCATAGCCTTATCAACCTCCACTCAAGAGAAGTTTTCGAGGATATAGTAACACAAGCCAGCATGCACCAACAATCCATAAACACAAAATTTCGAACTGCCCCGAATGATGAGATCCCAAATTGCTTAACCTTCATATGGGCAATTTTCAACAAGAAAAAGGGAAACTCCCCTCTCAAACCATCCAAAATCCCCAAGGTCAGAATAGTGTTGGAGTTTCAGGTCAAAGTAAGGGTACCTTTGAACATTGCAAGGCTGTCACCACTCTTCAAAGTGGTAAGGTAATTGACAAAACTATAGGAACCAATACAAGAGTCTCAAAAGGAACCACTTTGAGAGGATATGTCTACGCCTCATGTTCCCAGACGATATTACTTATATGGTTTCTCAAAGCAAGATAAGGTCTCCCCATATCCTCCAGCCTCCAAGCAATCTCAGGTTAAGAGCCCCAAAGAAAGTGAACAACCATTATGAGATCCTTGGCCAGTTATTCAAACAAGGAACAACACCTTTAATAGATGCCATTAAGCAAATCTGGCCATATACAAGTTTCTCAAAAGATTTCAGGCAAGGAAAAAAGGAAATCCAGTGGGTCAACAAGGAGGCATTTATGACCTGGCACCTCACCCCTAATGATTCTTAAACAATTTGCCCCCAAAATACAAAGACCGTGAAGCCCATTATTTCCATAGTAGGGAATTCAAAGCCGTGGACATGCTTTAGTGGATTTGGGGGCAAGTGTTAATTTGTCATTTTACCAAGATATGTCGATCTGTGGTTGAGAATTAGAGCTAACCAATATCACCTCCACCAAATTGATCGAGGTGAAGATTCCTGAGGATAGTGAAGGATGTATTGGTACAAGTGATGTCTTATTTTAGATTTTGTCATATATCAACCTGCGGGTGAACCGTGAACTCGCTTCTCAAAGCGGATTCTCAGACTCATTCGCAATTGCTAATGCCATCATACAGTAGTGAGGCCTAATGACACTATCATTTGCAACATGACTGTGAATTTGAATATCTTAATTTTATCAAGGAATGGGAGATGAGGAAGATGTTTGTGAGTCAACATGGTTAATCATGTGGAAAAAACATAGATAATGTCCATGATGACCCTCTCATGTCATGCCTAGTGCCTCGAATGATGAGAAGTGACCACAACAGAGTCGGAGTTCTACACCATAATTGAACACAACGAGGTATTTGAAGTTACTGGATGGGCACCCAACTTTGAAACCATTGCCACCAATCGAGGATAGGGCACACTTCGAAGAGAGACCACCTAAGCTTAGTCAAACTCTTACCATCACACCTAAAATATGTATTCTGGTGGGTAGAAGAAACGCTCCTGAATCATCTCTCTCCCCAGAGTTAGACTAAGAAAATAAACTTTTGGAGATATTGAGAACCCATCGACCTCGCCTCTAGGATGACACTATGAGATATTAAGGGAATTAGTCCTTT
This sequence comes from Tetrastigma voinierianum, assembly GCA_016808115.1. NCBI lineage: Eukaryota > Viridiplantae > Streptophyta > Magnoliopsida > Vitales > Vitaceae > Tetrastigma > Tetrastigma voinierianum. The sequence continues at coordinate 14,816 of JAEQBH010003918.1, read as the reverse complement.
GATCCTAATTTGCAGGATTCACTGGAAGAGGATGTTAAACCTCTAGACAACCACGATCGATCGAACCCAATAATGGTAAAGAAGTACAAGAAAGAAGTCCTAAAACTCTTGGATGTAGGTGTTATTTACCCTATTGCAGATAGCAAATGGGTTAGCCCAACCCAGTAGCGTCCCTAAGAAACTGAGTCACTCGTGGTCGCAATGAAAATAACAGCTAATTCCCCACTGCAGGTCACCTCCCACGTGAGGGGTGTGCACAGATTGGTAGGAAGCTAATGAGGGTACTGGTGAAAGACCACTTTCTCTCCCGCTTGTTGATCAAATGTTAGAGAGTCAGCAGGCATGAATTTTATTGTTTTCTTCGATGGGTACTCGTGGTACAATCAAATTGAGATAACTTTGAAGATCAAGAGAAACTACATTCACTGCCTTGGTATTCTTGCCTTTAGAAAATGCCCTTTGATTATGTAATGCACCTCGAACCTTCCAACGGTGCATGATGGGAATCTTTAAAGGACATGATAGAAACTCATTGGAAATTCTTCATGGATGATTTCTCACGGTGACTCATAACAGGGATGTTCGAGAATTTACGAAGGTGCTAGAGAGATGTCAGAAAAGAACCTTGTGTTAATGGGAAAGTGTCATTTCATGGTGACACAAGGGATTGTCTTAGGCCACATAGTATCGAAAAATGGAATTGAAAGTGGATAAGGCCAAAATTCCAGTTGATCTCAAACTTACCTACCCTAAGTGTGTTAGAGACATAAGGCCATTCTGGGACATGCCGGATTCTATAGGAGATTCATAAAGATTTTGGCATATAGCTTGTCCCTTATGCAATTGCTTGCCAAGGATGTCCCTTTCAAAATGGTCATAGGCTTGTGAGGCTGCCTTGATAAAACTCAAAACATGTTGTCTCCTCTCATCATGCGATCTCCTAACTCGAACCTTCCATTCGAGAGATCATGTGTGACGCTAGGGATTATGCTATAGGCGCTTTGTGGACAAAGGGAAGATAAAAAGGCTTTTGTAATCTACTATGCCAAAGAAGACTCAGATTCCGCCTCAAGCAAATTACACAACCACGAAAGAGTTTAGCCTGCCTCGCTCTAGAAAAGTTCAGTCATACATTACAGAAGTCTCCTATAACCATTTTCATTGTGTCACGAGAGCCGAAGTACTGCTTCTAAGCAGATACCAAGCCCCTACTGACTAGGTGGATCCACCAAGCTAAGAATTCAACCCGACTATTAAAGACAAAAAGGGGACGAATGGTAGCTGACCATTTATTCGATTAGTCCCTAATCAGCCATGACGCACCCATAGGCGGCGCTTTTCCCCGATGAGCGTTTTTTGCTCTGCTCATTGTCCATGGTACGCGAACATAATAAACTACCTAGTGACTGGTCAAATCCCACCCTAATGGACTTCTCAACAAAAAAGGAAATTTTTGGCGAACATTAAGAAATATTATTTTGATGATCCATATCTGTTTAAATATTGTCTAGACCAATTGATGAGAAGGTGTACCCATGGATGACTCAAATCGGGATACTCACCTCGTCATTCAAGCCAGGAGGTATTTTCTCTACAAGGAAAACAGTAGATAAAATTTTGCAAGCTGGTTTTTACTGGCCTACACTGTTTAAAGATTGTTTCGAATTTTGCAAAACTTGTGCTCGGTGCCAACAATTAGGAGGGGTCACAAAACGAAACATGATGCCTCTTACCCCGATTTTAATCATTGAGATCTTCGACTGTTAGGGTATAGACTTCATGGGGCCTTTTCCCTTCTTGTGGGTACCTTACGATTCATATCTGACTATGTACAAATAGGCTGAGGCTATTCCAACGAGAACTAATGACCACAAGGTTGTTTTAAAATTTATAAAAACATATTTTTTTCTCGATCGAGTACCTCAATTATTAGTGTGATGGTGGCCGACTTTGTAATCGATCTTGAGAATTTGCTGAAAAGTATGGAGTCACCCACAAAGTTTCAACTAGCATACCATCCACAAAACCAATGGTCGTAATTAATAATAGGGAGATCAAACACATTTTGGGAAAAAAATCCTGCTCCAAACCCAAAGATCGTCAGCTTGACTTACCGATGCTCTTCGGGGCTTACCGTACTCGTTTTTAAACTATTCTTGGTATGTCTCCCCATAGGCTTGTTTATACACAGTCATCCAATGTGGTAGAAATGGAGCATAGGGCATATTGGGCTATTAAAACTTTTAACTTCAATTGATCAAGGTAAGCAAAGATCGTCAGTAGTATGATCGAGCTTAACGAATTGGAGGCTGAGCCATATAGATTCCGGATTTACAAAGAGAGGCTCAAGTCGCTCCATGAGATAAGACCATTGCAAGAAAACTTTGAAATCTAACCAAAGGTAACGCTTATAGCTCATGGGGCCAGACATGTTTCCGTAAACTCGCTCTCAAAGGATCAGCCCATTCATTGTCAAAGTAGTTTACCGATATGGTGCAGTGGATTTGAAAAATCAGAAATGAAACCTTCAAAGTCAATGGCCAATGTCTAAAGCCATTTCGAACACTTTGACCGGCAGAATAGTGTGAGAGGGATCTGCAGATCCACTCTACCGTGATACTCGTCAAAGTAAATTTACTCCACTTTGTTGTATAGTTTTATTTTCTTGTTTTTCTTTCTTGCATTTCTTTTGCTTTCTTTAATTCAATTGAAGTTTAAAAAAAATAAAAATTTTAATGCCAAATTCCCGGGGTGTCCCTTATGTGCATTGAGGACAATGCTTGTTTCTCATAGGTGTGGCATACACCGGTTAGAACTCACCCATGCGCATGTTATATGTTCAGTGTAAGGGAAAATTTTCAAATCGTGGGCTCTTTCTTGGGTATAGTACTTGGACCCTCAGAATGTAGTCGTATGATTTTATACACTCCACGCCATTCACAAATACACACAACATACACAAATAAAATCTCTATGTTCATAATGTGGACCTTATTACTGAATTCTGTCTTAATTCCCTACACAACCACGAACCTTCCTCACATACTTTGTTTCGCCGCTAGTGCCATCTGTGCATTATTTTCGCATGCCATGTTAACTTCATATGCATCTTATTCTCTCGAGGAACACCGGTGCATAATCGGAAAATGATCAGAGGCCATCACTTACTATGTGTTAAGCACTTCAGGAATGTTTTGTCTTACCCTTGCACTTATTTTGAGCCTTGAGTTGCAAATTTGGTTCAAACCCTAGGAAACCTAATCACAACAAATTACGGGGCCCTGGTAGGTGGAAAGCCAAAGAAGGAAGTACAAATTTGTCAATCTTATCACGCCGCTTCGGGGTAGAATATGAACAGGGAGAGAAATGAGCATGCAGTGAAATCAGGGATGGAAGGCATTCTAAAAGGATATATTTTACATCGGCACTACTGTTCCCAACCTAATAAATTTATAAATAAAAAAATGTTCGGTCGATATCGACGGCACAGTATAACCTGTACTCGTACAAACTAATGCAAAAAGAAAGTGGCGGGCAATGATTTATCGTGAGATGAAGATTTAATCCAGACTCATATTGTAGCCTGTATGCTTTTTGGGTAAATTAGGTTTTTAACCCATTTTTTGCACTTCTTGTATTCATCTCATTCACTTTATATAAACCAAACCCTAGCCCTTTTTGTCTTCTCACACAAGCAAATCCAAGTTGCCTGTTCCTGCTAGTGTTTTCACCGCTCAGACCCGGATTCTTCCATTCAGCCAGATAGACGTGTGCTTAATTCCGTGGAATCTCTTGAGAGCGTGAGCCATGGTGTTATAATAGTCTCCATGGATTTGTTCGAGTGGTCTGGATTAGTAGTATTTTGCTCAAGTCAGGATTAGTGGCTTTACAAGAATGGGAGAAGATTTTTATCTGATTTGACGGGGCCAGCCCGGTACTTATGGAGACAGGATTTTGGGATATTGTTTTATGTGTTTGGGCCAGCCTTGCCATTATTGCTGTTCTTGCCATATCTATGGCAAGATCTAAAAACATTGGAAAGGGCAAAGCGCCTAGCTCCTCTATGGAGCGGGCTGTGAAGAAAAGAAAATTCGACACCTCACAGCCGATAAAGAAAGGAAAAGGAAAGCAAATAGATTCATCTTCTGAGAGTGAGGAGGTATCAAAGAGTGATGATGAGGAGATCGAGGCCATGTTTGCTGAGGCTTCGATTCATCAGAAAATTAAATTTCAATCGACATGTCGGGATTCGACAGAGAGGGGTGCAAGTTGGTCACATTTTGTACTCCATCCTATCAAAGTGTTATTCCAAGAACATAATTTGCTTTGTGTGTACTCTAATTTCAGGTACTCACCACCTTGGTTCGGGAGTTTTACACTAATTTGAGAGAAAATTAGCCGGTCGAGACCTTACTAGAGACCACTGTGATGGGTAAGCAGATAAAGATCACCCCTGATTTGATAGCTCACTCTTTACAGTATGTTCGCCTTGCCGCTTTGGATCGACCTTACCCCCTTAGGGCCATTACTGATTTCGACGCCCATTTGTTCACTGAGACCATGTGCACTCATCCTGTGGCCATGAGTGGTTTTATACGCAAGGAATTTGTGCCAGGGAAGCTCAAGCCGGAATATGCGTTGATGAATAAGATTATTCATGATAGAATCGGACCAAAGGGTAACGAGAAATATCCAAGCAAAGAAGAAATTCAGTTTTTATATGAGGTGATGACCGGGATGCTTGTTGACTATGCCTTGGTCATATGGTGCGTTATGAGAGACTTTCTACAGTCCTTGACTGAAAGTAGGCATATTCCATTCCCATCTCTAGTGACAAATCTTATGGAAGCCGCGGGACGTAGGGAGTTGGTTATGAAAAGAGGGTTCTTCCTAAGTCAGCCTATTACAAACCAAACGGAGGCCAAGAGCCGAGCTACATCTACAGACCCCACCACATCCCTGGCTATTCCAGACTCTCTTCTGCCTACGCACTCCGTGCCTATGAACAGCTGATCCTTAAAGAGAATGGAGCGACCATGCGGTTTAATGCATTTCTGGGGGAAACAAAACGAGACCATGTGCCTCCAGCCCGAGTCCACATTTACCGAGGAGAGCCTGCATTGGTGATGCCCTCCTCCCTCGACTCGAGGAGATTCGAGAAGCTAGACGACCGCATCAAGGAGTGGATTTGTTTTCTTCCTCGATGCATCGACGAGGAGGACATCGCGCAGTAGCATAGCAGCTAGATTACTGTGGTGGTGTTGGCACTGGGTAGAGATTCCCAGCCATGTCATGCCAACACCCATTTTGTTCATATTACCCTATTTGTGTAGCCTATGGTCATGACAAACCTTAAAGACCTCTTTGATCTCAGTTGTGTTAGTTGTTTATCTTGATTTTTATGCATAGTAGTTGCATGGTTATGTTAAATTGTTGCCTCTATAATATCGTTCATTTCATTTCAGTGTTTGCATGGAAGTTTTTCTTTTCTCAATTCCATGGTTCTATATATGAATAGCTTGGTTTTGTGATAGTTTGTTGTTATGTTCATTGCTTGAGACCGTGGTTTTGGTATTAATTGAGTCAGACGGGTGCACTCTATTTCAGGTTGAAGTACTATGTTTAATTTTTGCCCTTTTGAGAAACTTGCAAAGCTTAACTGCACCTAGCGCATTTGTTGGAATACATAACCAATGGGTGTCACCAGTTTAAATCTTGCTAGGGACTAGCAAGATACAAAAGCTAGGTGTGTCAATACACAAAACAAACGATAATTATATCGAATTTAGCACCTTTAGGTCATACTTTGCTACATTTTGTATAAGAATAGTACTTTTAATTGTTTTCGTGTACTTCGGACTTGTACAGGTTTTTCTGTGTTTCATACATGATTGCTACAAGGGCTCTGTCCAAAGCTTAATATGGATCATTGAAGATGATGGCAACTGCTTGGTGAAGTTTTGGGAAGTGCAACAATGCTGGGAAACAAGTACAGAGGCAGGTGTACTAGTACACCTCTAACCTGTACCGGTACACCCATACAGAAAAGCACCAGTGGCTAACCCAGACCGGCACACCTTCTAACCCGTACCAGACACCCATGCGTAAATCATCAGTACAACATGTAAATTTGCAGATAACTTCCTGCATGTAATCGGTACACCCATACGTAGTGCCACCAAGAAGAATCTGCGTTCTGGGCACAACACTAACCTGCACTCTGGCACTAACATGTAAGATTTGTGGGAATTGAGCAGGAATACGCTTCTAATGCAAGGGTACGATCGTCCTTCAGCTATTAACTCGATATCACAATAGAAAAGGGTATAAAAGCCAAGGGAATGGTATAGAAGGCAGTTTTTGATTCCTAGGGTTTGGTTTTTATAAAAAAAAGAGTGTTCTTCCTCATAGTTTAGGCTAGGGTTGAAGACTTCGCTTTTCGTATATTTCCTTGATTTCAAGTTCATGTAACCTTCGCTAAATCATACAAACTCGCTTCTCTCTCAAAGGATTTTTGCATTTTCTAAATTTTTCTGGTTTCTTGTAAATTGAAGCTTAATTTTCAAAGTTCTTTCTGTTGAATAATTTCTACCAATTATGATTTTGGCCTTATAATTTCCATGGAGTTCTTAAACTCATGTCAGTTCTAAGGTGAAACTCACCCGATCAAGGTAATAACCTCAATTCCTCTTTTATACTTCAAAGGGATTGTGTGAGGTTAATCACTTGTAGAGAAACTTTGAGAAACTTAGTCAGCATCCTCTTGACAAACGTGTAAATCCAGTAGAGATCCCTGCACGTTGTACTTGATTACAAATGCAAGCTAAGAGTCGAAATTAATTGTTGAACAAGTGTTTAACATTCCTCAATCGTTTTTCATTCTATAAGAGCGTTTAAAGCAAAATCTTCCATCGAAGACCATTCATCAATGGTTCCTAGATGAGACTGTAAACTAAGAGGTGGGAATTACGTGATCAATAGTGAGTGGAAACCTAAGAATCCCAACAATCATCTTTCTATTTTAAAATAGTCAATTTAATCAATCTTTCAATCAACCAACCAACCACAACCCATAATTTACTTTTGAATATACAATTTTTGGAGAATAGCTCCTAAGGATCAACTAAAAGACCACTCCCGTGGAGATGACCGTGACTCCCACAATATTACAACATGCTAGGATAACCTTAATTCCTACGCTGGGAATAAAATTCAGCATACTTAATAAGAACTAAGCACCTATTGTTAGTAAACATTGTTTCTTGCCCCTTATTTGCTAATATGAATAAGAACAAAATAAATAAGCTCGTAAACATGTAAGTAATTGTATATCCGTCTGAGACCTGATAGTGAATGGAATAGGCACGCTTGATCAAGGCGACGATTAATTCTACATCAGGTGACGACACTTCGTTACGCGGCGCACGCCTCTATTCAAGGCGACGACACTCCCGCTTAGTGCTACGACACTTCGTTACGTGAAGGCACGTCATACCAATGCCGATCGACACTCGCATCGCGCTACCGACACCTCCGCTATACGGGCAAAGTATGTCTCTCACTAATACCGCACCGTACCTTCGGATACCTATTGTGTTGCATCCCTCTCATTCATTGTTACTAGTCTATATAGGCAAACAAGAATATGAATAATGAACAATTAAGAAAGCATAAGGAATCAGTTTTGTTCTGTAATGTACCTACGGGTACCTTCTGTACAAGATCTCTGTTCTGAACTCCTACGGGAGATATGAAAACCCCGTCATAAGAATTATGTTATATGAAAACTCTGTTATAGAATTTTGTTATACGTAAACTCTGACATATGCATTTTTTTATATGACCACCCTAAGTAGTCATATATCTGTTATATGTTTCCCACTAAGCTATAAGCTTAGCACAGGTGTTTCATCCATGTAGGTACTGAAGAGGACATCCGAGGCATTCCACATATAACAGGACCAACACAACAATAGGAGTCCACTTGATGTAGGTTTTGATTTTTGGTTTTGTAATATAAATGTAATATTTTGGAGATAGTACAACTTGTGTAAGTACAAGTAAATGAAACTCAGGAATATATGTACAAGAACATTTAAACACCATTATGGTGGTACTATTACAAGTTATATCTTTTGGAAGAATTCATGGATTTAAGTTATGTCAAAATGTACAAGTTGTATTTCATTATGAAATTATATATGAAATGCACCCACAAATGTTTAAAAACAGTTATGATGTCCCAAATCAGCGCGCCCTTCTCTTTACTCCACGCTGGGACGTAAGTATGACACTAGCTCTCTAGCCCAAAATGAGAAATTTCCTCTAGAAGACAATTTGTTGTCTTAAGGTAATTTGGCTCAAATTCTGAGCCCTTGCTATTTAGTATGTCCTCTTTCGTCAATTTGAAAAATTAACGTATCAAAATACTACCTTAGCATATAACCTTTAACTTAATGTCCGTTAAGTCCCTAATTTGACAATTTAACATTATTCTCTTTACTTTAATAATTCCGGTTATATCATTTTTCACATTTAACTATTAAATTTTTGAAAAACACAAATTTGATTCCATTATACCCTAAACATGTCATAAAATTACTAGGGTATAATTTGGGGTGTTACAAGTTACTTTTAAGGAATTGTTTAAGCACCTATATAGTTATGAGGCCCAAATGAAGATTTTGGTTCCTTCCGCACCGCCCACCTCCACTCCGGCCTTTACGGCCTCTACCTTAGTTACTTCGACTAGCCCTTTATCACATCATTAGTCGAACAACCATGGCGAAAGGACCCATAACCTATCTCAACAGTCCTAGACTCTACATGCCACCTAGCTTGGGCAATACCGACCAGATCCTCCTCCATTGTCTCCGTGGCATCTAGCTCCGCCGCCATAGCTCGGGCAAAGTCTCCACCTCAAGCATTGTCAAATCCCAGGCATAAACCCAGGCACTTTGCTTGGCACCAGTTCTCTATCCACCCTGAATCCTTGCTTCCTTCCTCCCCGCGCCCCCCGCTCGCCATCATTCCGACCTTCCACCGCGGACCCTATGCCCACACTGTGAGTCCATTATCCTAATTTTGCAATTATCTCGTGATTGGGTCATCGCTTTCAGCGTCTCACTATGTGATTGCGATCGTGGTTGCCTTGGCCCTTCATGACCTTCTCACACCACTATAGTGGTATTATTGGTGATGGTACAAGTTTATCTATTGCTAACATTGTCTCTTTCACCCTTCCCTCTCTACCTACCCCATTATTATTTACCAATGTTACATGCCTGCATGTCTAAGAACCTTATTTTGGTCTCTACCCTTTGTGCTGATAACCTTGTTAATGTCCTATTTTTTTCCTCTTTCTTTCAGGTGTAGGATCGTCACTCAGGGGTCACTTTAGTTTGTGGGCAACATAAAGACGGTGCCCACATCAAGTCCGTCCCTTCGACCTCTCCTCGCCTTGGGCCTCATTCCTCTTCGCCCCGTCCCTCGCTCTATCTCCATATGGCATAATCAAGTTTTGGTCATCCATCTTTATATATTTTTCACAAATTTCTAAATGTTCTAAATATTTCCTTTCGCGAGGACCATTTATTCTTTTCGTACTCTTTGTGCAATATTAATAAAAGCCACAAGTTACCTTTTTCAATCACATTACCTTTCCTCTCCTCTCGATGTCATTTTCTCCGATGTTTGACCTCCCCTGCTTTCTTCTTTTGATGGTTTTCTACTACTATGTTATTTTTCTACCATTACACAAAGTATCCTGGGCTTTACCTATTACGTTAAAAATCATATGTTCATTCAACCCTTATCGCTTTCAAGCAACGTGTTGAAAATTATTTTACCACCACCATTAAAACACTTTACACAGATAACAGAGGCAAATTTGTAGTCCTTCGGTCCTTTCTCCCCATGGTATAACTCATCTCACTACACCTCCCCACACTCCTGAACATAATGGGTATTCAAAACGCCGGCATCGGCATATTGTCGAAATGAGTCTCACTCTCCTACATCAAGCATCCATCCCTCTCACCTTCTAGCCGTATGCCTTTGCTACGACTGTCTATTTAATAAATAGAATGCCTAAAGTTGGTCTTTCCATTGGTTCCTCTTTTGAAAAGATGTTCCATTAGCTCCTGACCCATCCAAACTCCGTGTCTTCAGTTTTTTATGTTTTCTTTGGTTACATCTCTATTCTTCCCACAAACTCGATCCCAACCAAATTCTTCTGTCTTCTAGTTACTCTCTCACCTCAAAGTGTCTTTCTCCTGCTTTGACCCTATCCTTAAAAATCTTTGTGTCCCTTTATGTTGGGTCTCCATCATGACATACATACACAAATGAAAAATTAAAAATGTCGCCTTTTCTAACCCCACTAGTGGATCCATGTGATCCGATCGATGATTCACAGTGGATAGAAGAATACCTTATTCTCGCTGAAGATCCGTGACCCGTAGCTCGTGAGTAAGGCCAAAACCCTCCTTGTCGAACTCGAAGGCGTACGTATCGCCTCCACCCTACAAACTATCCACAAGAAAGAGCCTTCTTCGGAAATAGAGAGAAATGAGTGTGCTAGCATCGGGTCGTCTTCACTAAGAAACCCTTCTAACCGCCTCTTCACCGTGAAATAAAAATGAATCAATCCGCATAGGGGTCCCTTAGGTTTAAATACCACTTTAGGCCCAAGGGTTGGTTTCCACGCATTTTACGTGTGTGATCCAAAGAGGTCCACATATCGTCACGGCCTAAAAGCCCATTTCGAGCCCACGGATCATAAGTGGCCTCTAGCAAGGCATTATGACCACCCAAATTATGTGGATGTCAATAGCCCGACATAACCTAATCCATAATAAATGTCGTAGTCCCTTTGTCTCACAATATCCTAATTGAACACAAGTCATGGACTATGTCTCCCTTGTAAAGTTCAATCATGCAATTTTCTCGACCTCCATGTGAACCGATAATACAAATGACATTAATAACCCTTATTAATTCATTTGAGAATGGCCATGCAATTTCCAGTCTCACATGTCGAGGGGCCCACAAATATCTCTCTAAAATGAAGGACAACTCCCTTTCATCCACTCACGTCCCTCTACATGATTTATTCTATGTTCAACTACAGTTTGTATTACCACCCTATTACAGATGATGTTGAACCTGTGGTCAAACGATAAAGTCTCAAGGACCTATGATGGTGTTGCTAGGGTCAAAGGTGACAAAAAGAAGACATTATTATGATGAGAAGTACTTCAGGACTTATAACTATGTAGTATTCTCATGTGGGTCGCATTCAAGACAATGTTCACCAACAAAAGACTTATGAGTCGACTTTAATATCATGTACGCATGATCCGCAGAACATGATTATCAATCAAACTTTTACTAATTTTAATTCACTATCACCACCAATGACGAATCCAGTAGGGATAATTTAGAATAGTATTCCATTTGAAGTCCAGGTTCTACCATCGTCACATGACTTCTATTTGGGCCATAAGTTGAATCAACTATTCATGGAGTAAATCACCAAATTAGGAAATGTAAGATGATAATGAAAATGCCTTTTTTATTATTGAAATATGAAAGTAATAACAATTACACTATTGTCTCTATGGCACACACACCCTATTGTATGTGGCCAGTGGAAAATACTTCCATCTCGCATCTCCCCTTACCTCCACCACACCTGGCTGACACCCGACCCACCTCCCTCTCGATCATTCACCTGGGCTACTCATCCAAAGACCGCTAACCTCATCTCCATCACCCCACCCGTCCTCTCGTCGAGCTGCATCTCACCTACCCATTTCGCGACCTCACCCGAACTGCTGAGATCATCCCCATCACCCCACCCATCCTCCCGCAGACCTGCATCTCACCCACTCATACAGTCGACCTCCCCCGAACTGCTAAACTCTTCCCCATCACCTCGCTCGTCCTCCCATTGACTTGCATCCCTGACCCCACCAACACTATTCTAGTACCGTCTCCTTTGCTGGCCCGTTAGGGTTCAACAACCTCCCACCTCACCTCATCCTCCCGACCCCTTACCCATTCCCTCTCCCCCACTAAACCATCATCCCATGCAAACTCACTCTAAAAATGCCATCCTCAAACCCAACCCGAAATATGGCCTCATCACTCTAATTCCAACTATCCCTGAACCTTGCACTATTACCCAAGCTCTCTAGGATCCCAAGTGGGTTCAGGCAATGCAGGAAGAATATTGTGCTCTCATCCGGAACGATACTTGGGCTTTGGTTCCCCTGAGATTAGGGCAGAATATAGTGGGCAACAAATGAGTGTTTTGCATCAAACAAAATCTCAAAGGCTCTATTTCACAATATAAAGCTTTCCTTGTTGCTAAAGGCTTTCACCAACAATCAGGCATCGACGTTCACGAGACTTTCAGTCTCGTGATAAATCCCATCATCATCCGTGAAAGTCTTGTGATAAATCCCATCATCGTCCGTACTATGCTTAGCATTGCCCTCAATTGCAAGTAGGAACTTTGCCAACTTGATGTACATAATGCCTTTCTCAATGGGCATCTCATGGAGGAAGTCTATATGGCGCAGCTGCAGACCGATTATTCACATCATGTTTTTCGGTTACACATGGCTATTTATGGTCTCAAACAAGCTCATGAGTTGCACTAGAGCTCCGCACCTTTCTGGCCTCTTCTCGGTTTTCACATATCCCGCGCGGACTCGTCCCTCTTTTGTTTATTTCTGGGTAATGTACTCCTTATTTCCTGGTTTATGTTGATGATTTGATTATCACAGTAGTGACCTCACTTGTCGACACTTATTATTCAAAGAACTTGACTCTCACCTCCACAAAGGATCTTGGGGTGGTGCTATCTTTCTTTCGTGGAGCTCAAGCCTTGGCAATTCCCAACGAAGAAGTCTCTGTTTATCTCAATAAACTATGTTATTGATCTTCTGCGAAAACATAACATGCTAGGCTCTAAACCTGTCTCTACACCGCTTGTCGTAGGTACTTCTCTAACTGCTAAAGATGGTAAATTTGCCTGGGCCAATGCCACCATGTAAATCACAAGTGGTCATGTACTCTTCAACATCTCCGATGACTCCATTGATACTTTGTCGTCATTAAACTCTCAGTTCATGCACACGCCATCCGAACATCATTAGGAGCGCCAATATCGCACTGGGTTATCTTAACGGCACAAGATCCCTGGTATCCTATCACGACACCTCCGACATCGCATGGCTTCTAATGTGGGCCAACAACCTAGATGATTGTACCTCCACAGGGGTTTTTCTTATTTTTCTTGGTGCTAATCCAATTTCCTAGAGTTCTACAAAGCAACACACTATTGCTCATTTTTTCACTCGAGGCCGAGCATAAGGTAATCAAGGGTTGTTGTCGGCGAACCCGCAATGAGTGAACTGCCAGCAGCTAGAATTCCTCGACCCAGCGCCTACCCACCTCGCCTCCTGACAACCTTGGTGCCACTTATCTCTCCGCTAATCCCGTATTTCATTCTCGCATGAAACACCTTGTGATTGATTATCACTTTGTTCATGACGGTTCATTGCTCGGGCTGGGTGTTGTCTGCGTATCCGCTTGGTGACCAACTTGTCACGCACTAACCAAATCTCTATCTCGTCTCGCCTTTACTCTATGTAACAAGATCGATGCTATTTTCTTGCACACCATCTCGGCGTACAGATAGCATATTTTAGGGTTTCTTTTTATTGATTTATATTCTACTTCTTTGTCTTTATTTAGGTATATATATATACCTCAACTCTAACACAATACCAAAGCCGCCTTTCATAATATGACCATTTTCTAATAATTTCCACACAAATTATTGGTGCTAGACTCTCTCAAAGGTGCAATAAGGATGTATTCAAAACAATTTAAAAAAAAAAGAAAAAAAAAGGAAAATATGCTTCTCAAGGTAAAAAAAAAAAAGCTTTATTCTTAAACATAGAAAATGTAGTGTTTTTGAGGTAACATATCTTAATTGTTTTTTTTTTTTTTTTTAAAGGGTTGTTGTCCACTTTTCAAAAAAAAAAAAAAAAAGGTTGTTGTCCACATGACTAGCTCAATTAGTAGAGTTAAAAATTTAAAGGCAGTGACATCCATGTATGGCGGTCCGTATTCGAAATCCCAATAGCGATAATTCTGATTACATCAGAATAAAACGTTTAATAGAAAATGTTGTTTTGTTTACAAAATAATAATACAAATATAAAAATGATTATAACATTTCATACTTCTAAATATACAATTATTTTATAAAATAGTTACTTTTCATAATTTAGTAATTCATTCAATGAAAATTGTTATATCCCTTCTATAGAATAACTAATGGCTGCTATGTATATAAGCCTGAAATGGAAGAAAACAAGAAATTATAAGCTGTTATCTTATACTTTCTGTTGTAGCCGTGGACAAATGGGATGGCGGGAGTTCAGTTCGGAGCTGCGCCTGGAACAGATGGATTAGTGAAGCAAGGTAGCTGATTCATGTTAGAACAACAGCCGTGTTTATATAGGCAAAATAAAACAAAACAAAAAAATTTGGAGCAAAACCAAATTTGTCTTGTGATAATCACAGGGGAGCCATTTTTTTGTGAGCGCGAGACCTCCTATTTTCTTAAGCCTTATACAATTTCATAGATGAGTTTTAGTATATAAACCCAAAAAAAGCTCTTATCTTTTTCTTATGTGGGACAAGGTTCTTTTTTGAAAAAGACTACCAGCCCCTGACACTCTCTTAGTCGATCTTGATGATTCTCCGATATTCTGGAACAAGAATATAATGGAAAA